>JAYESA010000014.1:49523026-49700526 GCA_036927795.1 Iris macrosiphon
CTGTAAGGTATGATCACATATCCACTAATACTTTTTCTGCCCTCGACTAGTACACGGATCCAAATCACGACACGTTCTGACACGGTAATCACTATGCACGGTCTGTAATATCATGTACACTGATCACGGTCTAATCGCATAATCACGGAGTAATAATAAAGTGATCACGGAGAAGAATATCTCATGACAGGGATCCAAGGTGTACTAATCAGTGTACCATCGTGTCAAGAAATCAAATATCTCAATACCAAATACGTGTAACATAGAGATTATCAAATAAGAAAATTATCCGAGTATGTACTTGCTTGTGGTCCTGAGCAAATAGTACGACTCGGTGTCCGAACTGGTGTCACACCGACCTATATATGAAATTCTATGTCATTTGGGTGTAATGAAGTGTTAACAAGCTTAAATAAACTAAAATATGTTTTTCTAGATACTAGGTCATTCTAGTTAAACTAGGTCAAACAAGGTCTTTATCTTGGTTTTATGTCCATGCCTAGTTTCTAGGTTGATTACAAGGCCATACGAGTTGATACTAGGCTATGGTTAGATCTCTAAGTTATTACCCTGAAGGTATTAGCTATACTAACTAATATTACTAAGTATCTATATGTACTATCTAATATAATTTACTAGGTACCTTGATATACTATAGGAACTTCTATAACACCAGTATATTAATACCTTAACTATATCACCTATAACAACACTTACTGACACCAACCTATTTATACTTTTACATATCTAATATCTTAACATTTACCCATATTCAACCCCATCTTGACCTCCCCACTACACATTTACACACTAACATTCCATATTAGATGCATATCTAATTCTAGGACACCAACCTATAAGTGCAACCAACCCTGGTCACTGCTACTACACCCTATAATCACTGATACTTACTTATCCCTAACTAATATACCACTATCTCACCTACTAGGATACACATGTATCACATTGATACATGGATACCCCCACACCATCACCAATTCTTGTCTGTATTTCAGACCTACACACTCTTCCTACCACTCTGAACTGAAACTCAGAGTTCCCCCCAACCTTCCTGATACTGCTGCTGTAGTATAATAACAGTGCACACAGTCCAATGAAGCACTCTTCTTTCTAATTCACTCCTACTTTAGCCCACAACACAACATCAGCCTCCTGGCACCAGTGTATCAGGATACACAATTACCGCACTTAACTTAATAGACTGCTAATAAGCAGTTTACCTGTTGTTGCTCTTGATGACTGCTACCCGACCATAATACTTACTGTTGCATCCACCTGCAACAGATGCTGCTTCCCTCACTCTTCCCTCGAGCTCCAAGCCACACATCCTACTACTATAGCCCGAGCATCCCCCATTGCACTCTGCCTGGCACCATGCTGCTGTTGCATAAAACAGTAGTGCACTGCACTGCTGAACTCAAACCCGATTCTCCCCTAATATCTGATACACCAAGTACCAGTTCATACCCGAGCCCCTATATGCTCTGATACCCTCTCCCTTGAGTGATTTTACATGCAATCCACATCTAAAGAATATACACAGACACTCTCATACTTTCACTGCCATAGGGACACACATGAACTTCACCACTCCTTGTTACCGCCAGTACTCCAGGTCTGAAACAGACTTGGCCCTCTCCACACACTCTCACATATATATATATATATATATATTCAACACCACTATATATATATATATATATATATATATATATATATATATATATATATATATATATATATATATATATATATATGACACTCACACATAAGTCAAAATTTTAAACACTTGTGTGCATACCAAGATACTCACCATAATATCATGATACACTCCTAACCATAGTAGCAAAACCCCCAATAATTACCCAACATCATATCTACATATCAAATATAACTATATATAACTAATGTGATTGGTTACAATGGAGATTGGAGAGAAATTACACTAATATGCACAAAATTCTAAAAATAAGCCCTTATATCATAGCGTATCATAAAGTATCATCATATACCCGACTCGTATCCAATTGTGGATACGTAGCTAGCATCATAACACTAAGACAAGTCAAAATAATCCTAATTGATCAAATGACAAACACTTGGTGCACCAATCTCGAATTTCTTTCAAATTGGACACAAAACTCAATGTAACTTCCATAATATGGGTCATATAAAACCTAGTTCTTCTTCCTATGAGTAGTCCTAATATAAAGGTGGGTTCCTAATGCTCAAATACAACAATAGAATCTAATTAAAGAAAAAATTAAGTGTTATACCTATTGTGAGATGTATTTCCAATGCAAAGCTCAAATGCACACAACTAGGACACAAGCTGCTATCCAAATCTTTCTTCTCCAAGTGCTATTTGTAATAGGGCCGGCCATGCCTTTTTCCTCTCCCAAGTAATGTAAATTGACAAGTATACCCCTATTGGGTTGTCATGAAGATGATTTTAATTAATGGAAGCTTCTACCCTTAATAAGGTTTAATCTAATATCTAATTAATGAAAGGACATAACTTAAGTGAGTCCAAAAGTGACTAGTCTATATGTTGGGTTCATATGTCATATCAAGTCTAGTTAGTTCCACTAGTGTCAAGTCCCATAATTAGACTTGTTAGTATATGACCTACTATATACTCGTTGGTAGTTTTATATATTTTACTATTACAAGGCCGAATATATATACATTTTTTCGTTAGACTTATTAGTCAGTATATACATAAATCTCAGAAGCCTCAGTTTGAAGCAGCCAGATGAATTTTAAAATATGTGAATTTGACTCATGATTAGGGATGCTTTACAAGGAGGGTACAATATTTTGCTTGTATGGTTATACTGATGCGGATTTGGGAGGTGCATCAAAGGATCAAAGATCCACTTTCAATTATATATTTTTTGCGATACAACTGGCTTTTCTTGGTGTAGAAGCAACTCTCAGTATCTCTTTATAATTTTGAAGTACAGTACATGGCTTCTTTTCTTGCGGCAAAATAATGCATATGGCTAAGACTGTTGGTTGAGGGTGTTCATATTCCAATTTACAAGCCAACCATTATTTGTAGTGACAATAAAGTTGCCTTGAAGCTAGCTACAAATCCAATTTGTCACGTGAGGATGAAACATATTAAAATTAAGAATACTTTCCGCAAGAGAAAGTGCGACTAGGGTCTGTCACGTACCGTCTCAGCTGCGACATGTGGAACACGTCATGTACTCCTCTCGTACGGGCGACAAGTCTAGTCCATAGACCACTATACCGTCCCTCGCAAGAACACCGAAGGGTTCGATGTACCATGGACTAAGCTTCCTACCTCCACTAAAGCGAATCGTGTCCCATATCAGAGAAATCCAGAAGAACACCAGATTGCCAACCTAGAACAAAGTATAGCCTTAACACACAATATAAAATAAAGCCTCACAAGCTATCACAAACAAAACCAATACCTCAAACTCCAAGGGTCTCCGGTGGCTGTCGGTCCAATGCCGTTATCTGTCCTGAGCCACCCGAAGTCTATCTGTAATAAGCTTCACCTTCTCTACTGCATTCACAATCATCTCTGACCCCAACAAGGCTCTCTCACCAACATCATCCCAAGAAAAAGGAGTGTGACATCTTCGTCCATACAAGGCCTCAAATGGTGACATCTCAATACTAGCCTGGTAACTGTTGTTGTAAGCAAACTCTAACAGGTGAAGATGATCCTCCCAAGAGCCTTCAAAATCCAAAACACAAGTATGAAGCATATCCTCGAGAGTCTGAATAGTCCCTTCCGACTGCCCGTCTGTCTAGGGGTGATATGTGGTACTAAACTTGAGCTGGGTACCCAAGTTAACCTGCAAACTCCTCCAAAAGTTGGATATAAAGTGACTTTCCCCGATCCGAGATGATGTTCATTGGAACTTCGTACAATCTGACAATCTGTCACATATACATCTCTGCCAGCTTCTTCGTAGACATACCCACTTTGAATGGCGATTTGGTCAACTTGTCGACTATCATATCCCTGTACCGAAATACGGAGACGGACATGGCCAGCTACCCCGTACAAGGTGCTATACATTGTACGACGATCACGGCTGTATAAGACAAGGGGGTGCATGCTACAATCAAGTCTCCTATGGTCAAGAACTTCTATGTCTCAATCATTCAAACAAGAAACAGTAAGCATAGAGCATATATGATAAGCAATAAGGCATCCAAAACGCTTTCTCAAAATATTTTGGAGTCCAGCTGTACAAAAATAAGAAGCTAGAAAAGTAGCAATAGTACATGACAGTGATTCAGCTGCGGTCTGAATTAATACAATCATATAAGGAAAACTAATGCCCAGACAAGCCGACTAACATGTGCCGTTGGGTAAACGCACAAAAGAAGTATGTCACGCCCTAGTCCCAAAATACGTAGGACTAGGACACGTAAGCATGCCAGCCGTATGAATATGGCTCTCCAATATATGGAAACCATAACACACGTACGCTGTAATATGAATATCAAATCCACAAGTGGTACAAACCATCATAAATCATGGGGTAATATCTAATCTCATCCACAAAAAATCATATATAAGTAAATAACCAATATCTGTAACCAGATCCCAAATAAAGTATCTAAAGATGAAAGTCGGGTGGAAACAAATCCACTGCCGAACTAGAATAAAGAATAAATAAGACAAATACAATACAAATACAACCTCTAACAATCACGAGGCTCGAAGAGAAGACCTCTCGCAATATAAGTAGTCAGTCCGGATCTGCGCTCCTGCAAATACTCATGAACAATACACTTGGAAAGGGACCAGGTCCTCAGAGGGACATACAAGATACATAAAAGCATGCCATAAAGTAAATACTGTAAAAACTCCAGGGTGACCTAGCCATCTAAGTGAAATGCAACTTGAGGACAACTTTGAGTGTATGGAAAGTGTAGGCTAGACATATGCTGACGTAATTCACCAATCGTGACAACTGGCTAGTATATGCCACATATGCCCCCATACTAGGGCACTATAATATAATAACGTCCATACCGCTCCGAAGAACGGGGAATCTGCATAATATAACGTCCATACGCTCCGAAGAACGGAGAATCTGAATAATATAACGTCCATACCACTCCGGAGAACGGGAAATCTGTATAGTATAACGTCCATACCATTCCATCGAACGGGGAATCTGAATAAAGGAAGTGGGTGTCCCATACGCCTACTAGTTGTCCTCCCCGCCCAATGATCTAAGCATGTTGTATCCACAACACGTTTCAGCCACTACGCCGAGGCGTCGTAACTCTGGCTCATAGTCTATCGTTAGAACAATAGCCTAACCTTCAACCAAACAAGGATAATGATTAGACCTTCGTACCATGACAGTCTATGCTCTGCCTACTAATAACTGTTAAGTCTTCTAACATGCATCACTATTAGCAGTTATACCCTATCCGTCGTACGCCTACACGTACAGGTGGCCAACCACATACGCAAGTTCGTGCCCTACATGAGACTCACAGCCCGTGTAAGAAATGTGTCAAGGCCTAGGAGTCATACCGATAACTCCACAACTTTACGTGGGTCTACTAGACACTAGGTCAGACAAAAGTCCTAACGTCAACGCCTCCGTTGACTGCACCCGAGTCTCTCTCGGACGCGCACAGTTATATAATCTAAAATAATAAACATGCAACTAATATATATAACTAAATTTAAACAGTATAACAAGACAAGGTATACTTGCCTGCTCTGAAAAATGATGAAGTCGCAACTCAAGGCGTCGTCCGATCTACCCGTCACATAAATTAAACAAATTAGGTTACAAAAGTGGGTGAATAGGTTCCTCCATTTTAATCTATTTTAATTATGAATAAAATAATCTAAAATAGTATTTTAATTTTATTATAATCTAATTTTATTGTTAAACTCTAATTTTGGTCCAAAGAAAGTCAACTTTACGGATTTGTGATCCGTGACACAAATCGAGGCGATCTGTTGACCAAAAAGTTAACCAACTCAAATCCTAGATTTGTGTGTGGAATCCTATAGATTTCAACGCTATATGAACGATGGAATTGACAGTTTCATAAAATCACAAGTCGGTAAAGAGTTATGGCCACAAGGGCGCACAGATGACAATTTTCGGTGGTTTCCTATTTACGTCTACGTTGCACGAATTTTACAGTAGACTAAACTTATATATTAAATTCGGGAGAAATAATTTTATATAAGTTCATTATGTCAGATTTTTGAAACTTCAAACGGCTTATAATTCCGAGTTCGGGATCTCTCGAAATCTTGAAAATACGAAACGCGTCTGATTTCGGACAACTGACACTTTAGGAATATTCTGGATAAATAGGTTCTAAAATTATTAAAATATTTTATATATTCAGAAAACTAACCTTGATATGGTTCTAACAAAAAAAACTGGAGCGCGTTTGGAGTCCGGAGCTAGGAGATATCGTCTTTTTAAGTCGTCATAACTACTAAAAAATGAGGCTGATGACGAATTTTGACTATTTTTGGGCAAAAAAGAGAGGAGTTTGGGGAAGAAAAATATGAAAGATGAGTTTATTTCATAAGTCTAATAGGTATTTATAATGGTAGAGACTACCTAATTGAATACGACTAGGATTGGCTAATTTGGATATGATTAGGATCAATTTAAATAAGGATAGGATATGCATGAAGTTGTTTTCCTAGTAGGCTCAGGATTTAAATTAATTTAAAATATAGTTTAAATTTATCTCAATAATTTATAATATTAAATAGAATTAAAGATAATACAAATAATTTATATATAATCTTATTAATATCTATTAACACTAAATTAGCATCTATCTGATATTAAGACTTTATATAACCAAATAAATCCTCAATTCCAAAAATCCAATAATTCCTTAAAATTCTAAATAAATTACAAAAAATATATTTAAATATTTTAACTCTAAAATAAATGTTTGGTAGTAACAACATTCAAGTATGGTCTCATAGTAAATCATGCAAGTCCTAGAAATTTAATCTTCCTAGGTTTTAATTACCAAAAATTCGAGAAAAATCTCCAAAAATCTAAAATAGCCTAAAAATGATTCTAAATAAATATTTATATAAGTAAATATATCAAGCAATTTATTTTTTAATTAACTAAGAGAATACTCTAAGAAAAATTCAACATCTATAATAAATATAATGATATAAAATACACAAAAAAAAATCTATTTTGGGTGAGGGGGTTTACAAAGTAAATGTGCAAGACGAGCAGGGAAGAAAAAAAAATCCACTCGCTATCCCCTACGACCTTATTCCTGGTGCGTGCCATGAGTTGGAGGAAAGAATGCTGGATCCTCAGGTGCTGGCTCGAGACCTGGCCATGCAAAACCAATGGGGTTAGACCCCAAATAACAAGTACCACAAAGAAAGCACGAAATAGAGAAATAAAATCCATGAAAACAATATAATATTACATAGGTTCAGTATCGTAATATAGGTCCATGGCATATCCTAGCGCTAAGGCTCAACCCTACAACCAAACAAGGATAATGGTTGAACCCTCACACTATGATGGTCCCTTTCCCTAGGCTACAAGCTGAAATAATACAATCACAAATAATTTTATTTCTTATATCGGCCAATCATTTATACGGCTTGCTATTTTGTGGAGTCTGAGGTTATCTCAGAATAATGCATAATAAGTATCCTCAGATCACGCCAGTGCCGAACATGAGCTAACCGAACCAATATAATAAAACAAGCACTTGCAAGATGCACCAGTCCTCCGTAGGGCCGCTGCACTAAAAATACGGTATTAGTGGTTCCAGTATTCCTATATTGAAACAGTGGCTCGACATAATAATAAGTCAGATACTGCACTCCACTAAGGCAGATAATATACAGTATCTGTGGTGGTCAGCCTACAATGCACTTCGAATAAATCTCTGTGGGAAGGTTCATTGGCATGATCTCGGGATACCTTCCCTCCAATCTTACTACCACTTTTTGTTACCTAATTAGCCCTAGGTTGTATTTGAAATCTTAAGGCGTGGTCAAATGAGGATTTTCCTTAAGATGTCGTACAAGGTTCGGGCACGCTAGATACGAAGTCAAATCTGGATCCACCCGAGCGTATATGCAACATTCATACAATCAACAATCCTAGCCTCACTTTGGTAGTTTGACTCTTATTATGCCCGTGCTGGAAAACAATGTTCATATTTATAATATCACGCGTTCAGAAATTTGGAGGCATTCTTGATGCACAATCCAAATATAATCACTTAACACGTGACATGATGTATCACACCTCAGCGCACATGAAAACATGAATAATTATCAGGCAATAGTAGTATCAGCACGAATACAGTATTCGATTTCAATTACTAATTATACATTGGGTCATATGAATCAAAAAATATTCGATCAAACAAGCATGGCCGCTTGGGTCTCTAGGCCGCATTACAATCCTGGCCGCATGAGAAGTCAGGCCGCATTACAATCGTGGACGCATGAGATCATGTCGCATGGAGTCATGCCGCATGGAGTCAGGGCTGTGGTCTACTCCTCGGGATAAGTTATGAAACGACGAGAATAAATAAAGTGCCAGTGATGTGATATAAAGTATGATGTGACATAAAGTGTGTCAGAAAGAAAAGACAAAACCATAGAAAGACGTACCAAGGATGCGCCAAAGCTCAGAGTCATGCGTCCAAGGGAAGGTATCCGCATGCTCTGCTTGCCGCATAAGTTCGATGTCGCATGGAGTATCTTTTGGACTAGCAAATATCTCATTCGTTCAACGAGTGAATGTACAAAGTGTTCAAGGACACTTGTGTAGATCAGTGTTATGCGTCCAACAAGATGGAACCATGCTCTCAGTATGCGGCAAGAGTTCAACCGCATAACCCTCTTGGGCCGCATAGCACTCTTAGCGGCATAGCTCGCTGGCCGCATGAAGACTTCGTCTTCTCCAACAGCAGGTTCGGCCATGGCAAAAACTCCCAAAAACTGAAATATTGTTTTCTTCATAAAAATCTCATTTTAAGTCCAAATCAGGTGAACCAAAATCCAAAATGCTCTAAATCGAAAGATTTAACATGTAGCAAAAACTGGTTTTCAAAGGCACAAGTTTAATAGATCAAAACCAAGAAAAATTTATGAAATCCAATAAAAATTTAAGTTAAAAATATAGATCTATACTAATCCATCCATCAAAACAAAAAATACCAAGAACTAAAAGTGCTTAGAAACACATAATAAACATAATGGAACAATAATATGGAGGGTTTTTTTTATTTCTCATGCAAGGTGTACTTGCTTATGAAATGAGGAGAGAAAACTAAAGAAATATGAAGAAATGAAGAAGTGAAGAGAGAGAATGAAATGTTGCTTTATATAAGCTAGGGTTTGAGGGTTGAAACAAAGATTCTCTTGAGTTGAACCATCCCTTAAAATAAACTATGAACCAGGTTAAACCAAAGAATGAGTCTAGTCTTCATGCACATGCAACCATGCTAAAATAAAAATATATTTCAAATATGTATATCAGGAATGAGAGTGACATCTATGATGACCCAAATCACGTATTTTCCTCCTGGAGAACGCTGAAGCTCCTAAACAAAATCCTTGGTCATATGCTTCCACTTTCTCTCTGGGATGAGTATAGGCTGAAGTAAATCACCCGACCTCTGCCTTTACCTGCTGGTACACTAAACACCTGGATACGAAGCACTCCATATCCTGCTTCATACCATACCACTACACATGCTCCCTCAGGTCTCTATACATCTTGTTGGCACCTAGATGCATAGAGTACCGAGAGCGATGCGCCTCCAGAATAACCTTCTCGTGCAACCCCCACTCGGCACACATAATCTGGTACCGTGCCGCAATAAACCATCCTCAGCAATGGTAAAATCCTTTGATAATCCCATCCGAACCTGTGCTCTACTGCTCCTCAGAGTCCCATCCTCATACTGCGTAGTCCTGATCATGTCCATCAGCTCAGATTGTATTTGCAATCCCCATATTTGTATCTTTTTGCCAGGAACTAGTACCTCAATGTCCAAGCTCTCAAGATCGGCCAACAAGTATTTGTCTGTCGTCAAGTACATAGCAACCGGATACCTGCTCAAGTCATCGACGACTACGTTGGCCTTTCCTGGATGGTCTTGTAAAGATATGTTGAAGTCCTTCATCAGCTCCAACCACCGCCGCTGTCTCATGTTTAGCTCTTTCTGTGTAAACACGTACTTCAAGCTCTTATGGTCTGTAAAGATCTCCGCACGCTCTCCGTAAAGATAGTGTTTCTGTTACTCTCTGTTCCCAATATATGTATTTGAAACGTATTATTTCTTACTTGCATGATAATTAGGTTGTATGGAGACTAGATCCATTTTTTGGTTTAGATTGGTTCATGGTTTATTTGTTTGGGTTGGTTTGGTCATGAGTTGGACCCATGGTCTAAATCTCAAGCCCTAACTATATAAGTTAACTTCTTTCTCTCTCTTACCTCATTCTCTTATTTCCTCTCTTTCTTCATTTTAGGCAAGTACACCTTGCATGACATAGAGAAGCCCTTAGATTTTAATTCTTGTATTTTCTTTGCATTTTATTTGTCTAATATGTGTGCATTATGATTATAAGCACTTTTAATACTTAGAGTTTTTGATTTTGATGGATGGATATGAGTAGATCAATATTTTTAGTTAAGGGTTTTTATGGGTTCAATGAGTTTTTCTTGGTTTTGATATGCTTAAACTTAGTATCTTTTAAAACTAATTGATTCATGTAGTAGAACATTCAATTTTGTGCGATTTTGACTTTTGTTTTACTTGATTTGGAGTTAAAAATGAAGTTTTTATGAATTTTTTTTCGGTTTTGAGCTTTCCATCATGGCTGAACTTGCTGTATGGAGAAGACAAAGTGTTCATGCGGCCAGCCTCATGCAACAGATTGTTATACGGCCAAGTGATTTGCCTCATGCAGCAAACTGTCATGCGGCCAAGTGATTGGCCTCATGCAGCAGACTGTCATACGGCCAAGTAATTTGCCTCATGCAACAGACTATCATGCGACCAAATGGTCTCATGCGCACTTTACCCTTAGTGACTTATGTGCACAAATTATTATTTTACTTGGTTTATTGTTTTCATTAAAAAGTTTTTCATTGAATAGGTATGAGCTATGAGTTGATCCTAAATTGCAAGTATTGTGATTCTAAGGGAGAATTGACTTAGTGACCAGACTATGTGCTAGAACCCACGAGATCAACTAATATTGGTGACTTGACTCGACTATAGGTATTCGTGTTGATACACTTACTACGTGCTAAGTGTTCCTACGTGATTATGTTACATATTTTACACCAAGGTGTACTTTCGTGCTACGCGACATATGATATGATACCATTCCTCCAGCATGGACATAATAGTTGGCTAATAACCAAGCGTGGCTAGGACGTGTGGATTGTTGTATCATGCTGGATAAATCTAAATTGAACTGCCAAGTGACAAACTGGATTCATATCTAGTGTGCCCGTACTGCGATACGACATATAAGGGGAATAACATGTTACCACGCCATGTAATTTCAGATAACCGTAGGGTTAACTTGGCTACTAAAACTTATAGAGCATTGGAAGGGACAAAATTCCGAGATCGTGCCTAACTAGCCACCCTCAATCATCTGGGGAGTGAAGGCTGGCCCCCATTTGGATATTGTTTAAATCCTCATTAGTGGATTGCGATATCCGGCTATTATATTGTACTATGTATTCTATGCGATCTTAGTACGGTAGCCTTACGAGGGACCGATGCATAATTACTACGTGCTATGGGGCAATTATTATGGCTCGGTTAGCCCTGCTAGTACATGGTTCGATCTGAGGATTCCTATTGCATGTATAATACCTCTGGGATAACCCAGAATCTACCTAGCAAGCCGTACAAGTGATTGACCGATACTGTAATTGAACTTGTTTGTAGTTGTATCTTATGTTGAATAGTTTAGGGACACAGACTATTATGGTGCGATGGTCTAACCCTTATCTTTGTTTGGTTTTAGGGTTAGATTGTTGTATCACGATAGGCTATGGACCGAAACTACGAGACATAACTATATATATGTTTATTTCTCTCTAGTTTTGTTTCTTCATTCGTGCTTCCTTTGTGGTACTTGCTATTTGGGATCTAACCCCATTGGTTTTGCATGGCCAGGTTTAGAGCCAGCACCCGAGGATCTAGCATGCTTTTTTCTGAATAATGGTGCGCACCAGACGTATGGCCGCTGAGGGACACGAGTTGGTTTCTTCTTCCCTGCTCGATATTGTACATTTTTCTCTTTTGGACGTTTAGCCACCGGCACTTGTTAGACGTAGATCTGGATATTTAGTTTCCTTACATGATTATGATTAATCAGACTGCAACTGATCATGGTCATGTACTTTTGCTTTTCTGTCAGCTCCTTATTTTGTGCAGCTTGTTTCTAGAATATTTTGATACAGCGATTAGGACGCCTTTCAGCTTTATTATACATGTTCTATGTTTGCTATTCTTGTTTGACTGATTGAGATAATAGATGTTCTGTGTGACCCTAAGTGCCTTGCATATAGTATGCACCCCCTCGTCTAGTTATAGCCGTGATCGCTGTATGACGTATATTACCTTGTACGGGGTAGCTGGCTATGTTCGTCTCCGTATTCTGGTACTGGGGCTTGACAAAGTTTTAGTGGTGGCCCATGCAGGTCTGTACTTTCAGACTTATGGGGTGTTATGGTCCTAGGAGTCTCAAACAAACATGTCATTTAAAATCCTGAATTCGTTTTTCTCGATGCCCTGCTTGACTATCGAATCGATTGTTTCTTTGATCCTTCTCGTCCTGTTCTTGATGTCTTTTGTTCTTTTCTTTAGGGCTTCTTCATTTGCTAGAGCAGCAAATCTGGTAGGTTAGGGTTGGGTTGAGCCAGTGATTAAGCAGGTCGAGACTGTCGAACCACTAGCAGATCATGTTGAATGACATACCCCAGATATCCCAGAACCTCCAACCGTACCAGCGGTACTTGAAACTCCGACACTATTGGAGATCATCCGAGGGATGTTAGCAATCAGCAGTGTCAGCAATTTCAGTAACAGGAAAAAAATATCTTACTAAATTAAGGGTTACAGACGACTCTAGAGGAAGGCGGACGGACATATTCGGGGGCGTCGATCAAATTTTACCGACTTAACCCGAAATACTTTGACGGCACAGAGGACGCCATCACGGCAGACGTGTGGCTCCATGACATCGAAGTTATCTTGGCAGCAAAAAAGGTTTCGGCTGAGAAACAAGTTGATCAGGTCCGATTGCAGCTTCAAGACCTTGCCCTTGACTGGTGGGCGTCAGTGGAGGTTGGCTTGAGGCGTCCTATCTCTGGGATAGTTATAGGACTCGGTTTTGAGCTAAGTATTTTGGAGTCGTAGCACAATATGAGCTCTAGTAGAGGTTTATCGGTCTCAAGCAGGGCGATAGGACTGTAGACGGGTATGCAGCCGAGTTTTACAATGTAGTGCCCTACTCCGCGTCGGCGCTATGTACAAGTGGGATCGACTTGCTTGCTCGAACGGAAGTCTTCTCGGAGAGTTCCTGACCGATTAATCAAGGTGAGTGGGCAGAACTGTATTATCTGATTCTTGCACGACTTAATAATGAATATGAGTTTTTGAATGCTTGTTTGCTTAAGAAGAATGTTTTCGTAAGAGAATGATAGAACCGACTCAGTATGCTAATAAGAGAACTCACATAGCTTGTCATCGAAACGAATCTGCTGCCTAACTAAGAGAATATAAATGCTTGTCAGAAATGAGAACGAACTACTGCTATGCTAAGAGAAAGATAGAAATGTTACATGCTTAGTTACACCGACACAGCTCAAACAAACTCTTGCCATGCTAAGAAGATAAGTAAACGAAATGCCTGAAATATGTTTCCTGAATATGCTAAGAAAGAAAGAGATAGTCTTTGCATGTTAAATAAGAATCAATCGTGCTTGTCAAAAAGTATGTTTCGCTTGTCTGTTTTGCTATATCGAACTGCTGTCTTTGATTCGTATATGCATAGACTAATAGTGCACCCTGATGTTCCGTGCCTTCGGGTTCCAGGGGGGTGTGCTATTAGATATGTGAAAAGATGTGTTTGCTTGAATAAGAAGAAGAGTATAGTCTAATAGTCCGCCCTGATGTTCCGTGCCTTCGGGTTCCAGGGGGGTGTGGCTATTAGATTGTTATGTGCTTGTGAATGTGAATGTGAATGTTTCTTGTATTGCATTGGTCTCGGACAACTTGTGCACAAGGTAATAGTCTCTCGGTCGATTCCTGGGGCACTGGGAATCAGTCGGTCCGGAAGGGATTGTTAGAGCACCCTGATGTTCCGGTCCTTCGGGATCTAGGGGGTGTTGTTGTCCATCAATGAGTTTCTCAGGACCGTCATATAGATAGGGCGCATGCTAGGTTTACCTTCTTGCATACCTATCATTGTGACACCAGAAGAAGATGGATTCATAAGTTTGCTCATAAGGTGCATATTGTGACTAACTTGTGTGTCTGCTGCAGGGATAACCATTCGTCTATGGGGTAAGAAATATGAGTTTATGTATGAGCACGCATGTTCATTTTGTCTGCATCGTAGAATTTATCTGATAGTGTTGCATGCATTCGCATCGGTCAGACAATGACTATTAGTGCAGAGCTGAACCTTGGTTACGGCTGCTTCGGCAGTAATGTGCAGCCATGAGTCACAGCTGCTAATAGGATCAGAATGTGAGTCATTGGTTAGCTGGATTACCGCTACCGATCCTGAGTTTCTCGGGGACCGACCTCTGATTGATAGTTCTATTTGTGTGCTTGATTAAATGATAGTCCACTTGATACGTTGCCTCGATTCGATATGATCCGTATGCTAGTTAAGCTTTGCCCCTAAGAGTTAGACTTGTGTTGCACAATACATGCTACGCACTACACGATAGAGCACTGTCCTGATTCGTATGCTTATAGTTTTGATATGCAAACTGTTTTCAAGTTATGTTTTCAAAGATATAATCTGACTATAGTTCTGAACTGCATGAAATGAACTTAGGTAAAACTAGCAAGATCACTAGTAATGCAATGTTTTGCCACATGATTACTTAGTGTGGGTTTCAGGGGGTGTAGCTTCTGTTTAGTTGTTTTATCTCACCAGTACTTGCATAAAGTGCTGACCCACCAACAGTCTGCTTGTTCTCAGGTGCCCGTTCGTCCGAGGAAGCGATAGTCGTGCCTCATCCCAAGGAACCGAAAATCTGGAGTCGATGCCTGGAGCCGCATCGAGTTGTGCCTGCTTTGAGTTGCTTTGTATAAAGGGACATAATGTATGGAACGGTATCATTGTAATCGAGAGAAGAGTGCTTGAGCGAATTGTAACCTCGGCCATGTGTCACTTGTAACATTTGTGAATATCAATAAAAGAGCCTATTTTCATATGCTATTGTGTTCTTCACTTTTCTGCAATGTTATATGCCGCTGCTTCAGATATTGAATAGCTTACTTGCCCTTGTTTCAAAGCTTTGGCCTTGTGCAAGCGCACTTTAGGCTTGCACGGCATCACGCCCAAAGCGAGGACGATCGGTTCCGTAGGGACCAAAGCGAGGACGAACGGCCCTGCGGGACCGGGGCGTGACATAATAGTATCAGAGCGACTCAATTCCTTGCCCATTCTGTTGCTTCCAACTCTGAGATGTGCCTGATGTGAGATGCAGTGAACGTTCCATACAATGAGTCCGTAAATATTCTCGAAAATGCCGGCAAAAGTTTCTGGATTTGTTTTCATTTACTTGAGATGTAAATTGTGATTGTGATTATGGATTGCTGAGTTTTGGATTTGGGATGGCGAGGGATGAGGACTATCGCTGCTTGTGTTTTCGTGAGTTTCTCCTTGAGTTTCGAGGACGAAACTCTTTATTGGTGGGTAAGTATGTAGTGCCCCGCTCCGCGTCGGCGCTAAGTACAAGTGGGATCGACTTGCTTGCTCGAACGGAAGTCTTCTCGGAGAGTTCCTGACCGATTAATCAAGGTGAGTGGGCAGAACTGCATTCTCTGATTCTTGCACGACTTAATAATGAATCTGAGTTTTTGAATGCTTGTTTGCTTAAGAAGAATATTTTCGTAAGAGAATGATAGAACCGACTCAGTATGCTAATAAGAGAACTCACATAGCTTGTCATCGAAACGAATCTGCTGCCTAACTAAGAGAATATAAATGCTTGTCAGAAATGAGAACGAACTACTGCTATGCTAAGAGAAAGATAGAAATGTTACATGCTTAGTTACACCGACACAGCTCAAACGAACTCTTGCCATGCTAAGAAGATAAGTAAACGAAATGCCTGAAATATGTTCCCTGAATATGCTAAGAAAGAAAGAGATAGTCTTTGCATGTTAAATAAGAATCAATCGTGCTTGTCAAAAAGTATGTTTCGCTTGTCTATTTTGCTATATCGAACTGCTGCCTTTGATTCGTATATGCATAGACTAATAGTGCACCCTGATGTTCCGTGCCTTCAGGTTCCAGGGGGGTGTGCTATTAGATATGTGAAAAGATGTGTTTGCTTGAATAAGAAGAAGAGTATAGTCTAATAGTCCACCCTGATGTTCCGTGCCTTCGGGTTCCAGGGGGGTGTGGCTATTAGATTGTTATGTGCTTGTGAATATGAATGTGAATATTTCTTGTATTGCATTGGTCTCGGACAACTTGTGCACAAGGTAATAGTCTCTCGGTCCCAAGGTAATAGTCTCTCGGTTCCAGGGGGTGTGGCTATTACTTAGTGTGGGTTTTAGGGGGTGTAGCTTCTGTTCAGTTGTTTTATCTCACCAGTACTTGCATAAAGTGCTGACCCACCAACAGTCTGCTTGTTCTCAGGTGCCCGTTCGTCCGAGGAAGCGATAGTCGTGCCTCATCCCAAGGAACCAGAAATCTGGAGTCGATGCCTGGAGCCGCATCGAGTTGTGCCTGCTTTGAGTTGCTTTGTATAAAGGGACATAATGTATGGAACGGTATCATTGTAATCGAGAGAAGAGTGCTTGAGCAAATTGTAACCTCGGCCATGTGTCGCTTGTAACATTTGTGAATATCAATAAAAGAGCCTATTTTCATATGCCATTGTGTTCTTCACTTTTCTGCAATGTTATATGCCGCTGCTTCAGATATTATATAGCTTACTTGCCCTTGTTTCAAAGCTTTGGCCTTGTGCAAGCGCACTTTAGGCTTGCACGGCATCACGCCCAAAGCGAGGATGATCGGTTCCGTAGGGACCAAAGCGAGGACGAACGGCCCTGCGGGACCGGGGCGTGACATACAAGCTGAGTAGGTTCACTCCGACATGGTGGCTACTGAGTCGGATAGAGCGATGAGGTTCAAACTAGAAATTTATCTGTAGATTATACAACTGGTAGAGGGGCACGACTATCAGACTTATGAAGAAGTACTTATAGCAGCTCGAAGGCATGAACATACTATGTAGAGGTTATCAGCGATGATGGGAGGCCAGAAGAGGTCTCATGCTCAGAGTGGAGGAGGAGGTAGAGGATTTCCCCGAACGTCAACACCATCACCTGGGGTTCGCATTTATGATTCAGCACCACGGAGGACAGCAGTTTCAACAGTGACAACACCAGTCGAGGCAGCAACAACAGCAGTAGCGCCAGGGAGCACCGATATGATGTACTTACTGTGACAAAGGGAGGCCACACTAGAGATGTGTGCAGGACAACCACTGGGTTGTGTATGAGGTATGGTAGTCTAGACCATCGGATTGCCAATTTTTAGATGATGCAGAGGCCATAAGGGCCAGTCCAACAATTTCCAGCACTGCCAGCACTAGGGGCAGTTCAGCATAGAGGGTCGGTAGTAGCAGTATGACCATTAGCTCAACGTCCGTTACCGATGCAGCCTCAGATGTACTAACAACAAAAGAACCCGAAGCAGGGCCAACAGAGGCCAAAACAACGTATCCAAGGGAGGCAGCATCACGGAGCACTGTAGGCCCGGGGGCAGGCATTTACTTTGTCTCTGGAAGAGGCTTTGGCATCGAGCGACGTGGTGGCAAGTAATATCTCTGTCGCATCTTATCCTGCTGTAGTATTATTTGATTCAGGTGTATCTCAACCATTTATATGTACATAATTTACGACATACATTGGATTGGAGGTCGAGGCATTGCCAGAGAGATTGAATATACTCACTGGTAATGGGCTCGTAGAAGTTAGTAGAGTGTGTATAGCGTGTCCAGTCGTAGTGTGCTGTCGTCACTACTTGCACGATTGACCGAGTTCTCTATGGGTAACTTTTACATTATCCTGGGCATAGAATGGATGAGAGACAGTCATGCTACGATAGATTGCCATAGGGGTAGGGTATTATTTAGTATCCCAGGCACGAAAAACTTCGTCTTTGATAAATCTAAAAGAGATCAACATGAAGAGTTGATCACAGTGGCAACAATAGCAGAAGAACAGCTTCTCGAGATAGTCAAGGAGTTTCTAGATATCTTTCTAGAAAAACTCCCCGGGCTACCACTAGTGAGAGATGTGGAGTTTTGCATAGAATTAATTTCCGGAGCAGGACCAATATCTTGTATGGTTCACCAGATGACGCCATCAGAACTTGACAAGTTTTACTAACACGTAGAAGGGTTGAAGGCGAATAAGTTTATCCGAACTAGTGGATCACCTTAGAGAGCGCTAGTAGTTTTATTAAACAAGAAGGATGGGTCAACGAGGCTGTGCAGCCTATAGGCAATTGAATGCAGTAACGGTGAAGAACAAGTACCCAAGACGGCATTCAGGTCAGGATATCTTCAAGTAAGAGTTCGGGAGAAAGACATACCCAAGACGACATCCAGGTCACGATATGGGCATTACGAATTCTTAGTTATGCCATTCAGATTGACCAATGCTCCAACGATATTCATGGATTTGATGAACCATATTTTCATGCCGTACCTAGACTAATTTGTGGTGGTTTTCATAGACGACATTCTAGTCTATTCTAGTAGCAAAGAAGTGCACAAAGAGCATCTTCGGAAGCTCTTGCAGATTTTGAGGGAACACAAGTTGTATGTAAATCTCAGCAAGTGTGAGTTTTGGTTAGATCACATATCATTTCTGGGTCACATAATCTCTGGAGCAGGAGTACCAGTAGACCCGAAGAAGGTTGACGCCGTAGAGAGTTGGTCAATTTCTAAGACGGTAGTGGAGGTACGTAGTTTCCTGGGATTGGTCGAATATTACAGGAGATTTATAACAGACTTTGCAAGTATTTCAGCGCCATTGATCCATTTGACGCGCAAAGAGGCTAAGTTTGTTTGGTCAGCAGAATGTTAGACATTATTCGAGGAGTTGAAGAAGAGATTGATTTCTTCACCTATCCTCACACTTCCACTAAGTTCTGGAGGATTTACAGTGTATTGCGACACGTCTGGCAAGGGGCTCGGGTTTGTTTTGATGCAACATGGAAGGGTGATAGCTTATGCATCTCGGCATTTTCGATATCATGAGAAGAACTATCAAACACACGATTTATTTCTGGCGGAAGTAGTTTTTATACTTAAGCTATTGAGGCACTACTTGTATGGTGATCGGGTGAAAATATTTACGGATCACAAGAGCTTAAAGTATGTATTTACCCAAAAGAATTTGAACATGAGACAGAAGATGTGGTTATAATTTTTGAAGGATTATGGCGTAGAACTCCAGTACCATCCAGGCAAAGTGAATATGGTAGCAGATGCTCTTAGTCGGAGGGGCAATGCCTACGTGTTGACATCATAGAAGCATATCTTAGAAGATCTTCAAGAGATGGGTATTGAGATTGTAGTTCCATAAGACGTAGGAGTATTGGCAAGTTTACAGATTCAGTCTACCATTATTGAGAGGATCAAGGTAGCTCAGGCGGATGATCCGCAGATCCAGAAGTTTCGGCAGAGTGCGAGTCTGGTCGCAGGAAGGAGTTGACAATTCACAAGGATGTAACAGTTAGGTTTGGAAATCGTATCTGTGTACCGAACGGAGATATCCGACAAGAAGTTATGACTGAGACACACAGTTTCCAGTATTCAATTCATCCAATAGGTACCAAGATGTATCAAGATATCAAGCATCATTTCTGGTGGAACGGGATGAAGAGGGATATAGTGCGATTTGTCTCTCGATGTTTGGTATGCCAGCAAGTGAAGGCAACCAGCAAAGACCAGCAGGATTATTACAGTCGCTTCCTATTCCGGAGTGGAAGTGGAAACATATTACGATGGACTTTGTGACCGGTTTACCTAGATTCCCGACTAGTCGTGATACAGTTTGGGTAATAGTGGATCGACTCACGAAAGTAGCTCATTTTCTTTCTTTTTGAGTAGGACAGTCTAAAGAGCAGTTGGCAGAGATCTACATGCAACAGATATAAGACAGCACGATATTCCGGTAAGTATTATATCAGATCGAGATACTCGGTTCACCTCTCATTTTTGGAAGAGCTTACACCAGAGTCTAGGTACCAAGTTGAAGTTCAGTACCGCTTATCATCCTCAGATAGATGAGCTATCAGAAAGAGCAATCTAGACATTAGAAGACATGTTGCGGGCTTGTACTTTAGATTTTGGAGGGTCTTGGGAAGATCACCTTCAACTCATCGAGTTTTCGTATAACAACAGTTATCAGGCGAGTATCCAGATGGCGTCATTCGAGACATTATATGGAAGGAAGTGCCGGTCACCATTGGCATAGGATGATATATATGAGTAAAAGATTTTAGGCCCTGAGATAATCACGTAAAAAAATAGAAGTTGTCAGGCAGATCAGATAGCGACTTCGGGTTGCATAAGATAGGCATCGTTATTGGGTGGATCAGCATCGTAGGCCTTTAGAATTTCCTGTCGGCGACCAAGTGTTCTTACGAATTTTGCCGACCTGGAGTCATTAGGTTCTGGGTTCGCAGGAAGCTTAGTCCGCGATACGTTAGTCCATTCGATATCGTCGAGTGGGCAGACGATGTTGCTTATCGTCTTGCCCTTCCGCCTTCGCTACGTGAGGTGCACAATGTATTTTATATGTCTCAGTTGCGTAGGTATGTCTCGAATTTGAGTCATATCCTTGACCATTCTGAGCTAGTCATTGGTACCGACTTGTCTTACGAGGAGCAACCAGTATACATTTGGACCGAAGGGAGAAGGTGCTAAAAAATTGGACTATCCATTTTGTCCGAGTTGCTTGGGGTCATTACCCTTTGGAAGAGTCGACATGGGAGCGCGAGAACAATATCCTATCTCGGTATCCGTACCTCTTTGACTCAAAAGGTATATTTGTTCCTATGCCTTCATATCTCGAATCTAGTGATTCATTCACCCATGTTTTGTGATGTTGCTTTTCTTTATTATGTGATTGAATTTGATTGCATGTGTAGATGTGCTTGTAGCTAACATTGTGGTTATTCTGATTTCTCTAGCTAGCGTTGGGTTTGAATTCTACGCGATAATTATCATGGCTCGGCTAGCCCTGCTAGTACATGGTTCGATATGAGGGTTTTTATTTCATCTTCGAAAGGTCTTGTAGATTTTGAGGGAACACCACTTGTATGCAAAGTTCAGCAAGTGTGAGTTTTGGTAAGATCACGTATCATTTCTGGGTCATATAATCTCTGGAGCAAGAGTACTAGTAGACCAGAAGAAGGTTGAGGCCGTAGAGAGTTGGCCAGTTCCTAAAACGGTAGTGGAGGTACGTAGTTCCTGGGATTTATAGGATATTATAGGAGATTTATAGCAGACTTTGCAAGAATTTTAGCGCCATTGACCCGTTTGACGTGCATAGTGGCTAAGTTTGTTTGGTCAGCTGAATGTTAGACATTATTCGAGGAGTTGAAGAAACGATTGCTTTCTGCACCTATCCTCACGCTTCCACTAGGTTCTGGAGTATTCACAATATTTGCTTTCTTTGAATATTACTATCATTCGTTGATGATATCGTATCTTGTGCCTTATTGATTCCTTGTTTTAATCTGTCTTCAGGATATCGCCGAAGACTAGGTCGCAGCATTCTGGAGCAACTTCAGCGAGGTTGGCCACTTTCCCACCTCCAGCTCAGAGGGTTGCCTTACCAGTTCAGGTGGGGGCCACAGCCGCTTTCGGGGGTCCTCCTCCATCAGTTCAGAGGATTTCCCCAGTCACTTCAGAGGGACTTCCACCGCCTCCAGCACCAATAGATATCCCGCAAATTTTTGCGCTCTTCGGAAAGATGATTGAGGCCCAGAGGGCCCAGGCAGAGGCACAATATCACCAGTTAGACGTGATGCGGTAGGGTATCGAGAACGCCTGCCAGCTAATACTAGCAGCCGTGGAGAGAGTAGCGCTCATACAACTATAAATTATTATGCCTTATCCCGCTTCGCAGCAGCCGAGATCATGCACTATAGTAGATTTTAAGAGGATGTTGCCTAAGGATTTCAAGGGCACAAAAGGGATACTCTATGCAGACGATTGGATAGAGGATATAGAGATGATCTTATGATTGGCGCAGATCCCGGAGAGTTTACAGGTTGAGTCGACCGGTAGCCTATTATTTGATATTGCCCTGACATGGTATCGCACAGAGCCTAGGATTACCACTCCTGTATTGACTTGGGGAGCTTTCAAAGAGCTTTTCAAGGAAAAGTTCTTCCCCGATGTGGCTCTGAGTGCCCTAGAGAGCCAGTTTCAGGACCTTGTCCAGAGGAGTATGTCGATGGACGAATACGCCACCGAGTTTTGTCGACTGAGCAGATTCACAGAGGCACAGAACCCATTGGTGAAAGCGAGGAAGTTCATAAAGGGTTTGATCGAGAAGATCAAATCGCACACCAATGGGCACCACACTGTGACGTTCGAGGAGATTCTGGCAGACGCTTAGATAACAGAGGATGACTTGAAGTTTAAGTCCAAGAGGGGGAGAGATGTATCGGATGGAGCTAGCAGCAGTGCAGGTCCAGCCAAGCGACCCTATCTCCAGCAGCAAAGGGCCTTCCAGCAACAGCGACAGCAGTTTCTCGTACCATTCAGGGCAGCAGTACAACAGGCATACCAGGCCTAGAGACCAGCACAGCAGGCTCCGCAGTGCACTCATTGTGGAAAGATTTGGCACACACGGAAGGTTTATATGAAGCGGCTTGGAGTCTATTATGGAGCAGCAGGGTACTAGTTGAGGGAGTGTCTGTTGGCTCCGGTTCGAATAGCTCAGGGTGCAGCACCAGTTCCAAGAGCACCAGCGAGGCCACCTGCAGTTCAGCAGAGGGGACCTACATTACCGACACTGCAACAATGATTCACCCAGCACCACTAGCAGCAGAGAGGTGCACAGCAGGGGGAGCATTCGCCATGACGGTTGAGGAGGCAGAGCCAGTTGGGGACGTAATTTCAGGTTCAGTTCTTTTTGATTCCATTCCAGTATTTAATTTATTTGATTTTGGTGCTTCCCATAGTTTTGTATCTGTATCTTTTGCTCTTAAGCATCATTTAGAGGCTAAATCCTTCATTAGGACTTGCAAGATCATGACTGGGGGTTGTATTATCCTGGCCAGTAATATTTGCAATGATCGAAAAGTTACACTGGAAGGCCGGGAGTTGAGTGGGTGCTTACTCGTAATGCCACTTCTGAGCTACGATATTGTACTCGAGATAGATTGGTTGAGTATGCACCATGCTAGTATAGATTGTCATGGAGGTTGGGTGTTATTTTGACTGCTAGGAGAGCTAGAGTTTGAGATTGCCATAGGAGCAGCAGAGAAGAGCAAGGGTGTCATCTGTGGAGCCATGGTGGAAGAGGAGCTACCACATCCTTTTATAGCAAAGTTTATGGATGTTTTCCCGGAGTAGTTGCTAGGCTTGCTGCCAGACCGATATATTAAGTTTTTTATATACTTGGTGCTAGGCACAGAGCCAATATCTCAGCACGTCTATAGGGTCAACAACAACGAACCGGCATAGTTGAAGAAGCATGTAGATGATTTGCAGGATAAGGGTTTCATCAGATTCAGTTCATCACTATGGGGTGCTCCGGTATTGTTTGTACCAAAGAAGGATGGGTCGGTACGCATATGTATCGACTACAATGTTCTTAATAATCTCACTATCAAGAACAAATACCCGTTACCAATAATCGATATTCTCTTCGATCAGTTGAGCGAATTGAAGGTATTCTCGAAGATAGACTTGAGGTCGCGCTACCACCTGGTGAAAGTAAAGACTGAGGATATTCCGAAGATAACTTTTCGGACGTGGTATGTCTAGTTTGAGTTTATGGTGATGCCGTTTGGGTTGACCAATGCTACGACGGTATTCATGAATATGATGAACAAGGTGTTTCACCAGTACCTTAATAAGTTCGTGGTGGTGTTTATCGATGATAGTCTTGTGTATTCGAAGACGCCAGAGGAGCATGAGGAGCACCAGAAAATAGTTCTGGAGACTCTCAGGAAGGAGAAGCTTTATGAAAAACTTTTGAAGTGTGAGTTCTTCCTTGACAAGGTTGAATTACTTGCTCATGTGGTGACAAGTGATGGGATTCAGTTGACCCAAAGAAGATCGTGGCAGTGGAATCGTGGGCTACTCCAAGTTCAGTGGCAGAGTTCAGGAGTTTTCTGGGGTTGACAGGTTATTATAGGAGGTTTGTACATGACTTCTCCAGAATTGTAGAGTCGATGACTAGGCTGACCATGAAGGATGTGGATTTTGTCTGTACAAAGGATTGTTAGGCCGCTTTTGATGATATGAAGAGGAGATTGATTACAGCACCAGTGTTGACGTTGCCATCGGGGTAAGGTGAATTCACTATCTATAGTGACACTTCAGGGAAGGATTTGGGTTGCATTCTAGTGCAGAATATGAAGGTGATTGCCTACACTTCCAAGCAATTACGTCCTCATGAGAAGAACTACCCTACCCACGATTTGGAGTTGGCAACGGTCATCTTTTTTTTAAAACTATAGAAACTATCATGCCCTAGTATCGGAATATGAAGACGGACATGGCCAGCTACCCCGTACAAGGTACTATATGTCGTAAGGCGATCGCGGTTGTAACTAGACAAGGGGGTGTATACTATAAGCAAGTTACTTAGGATTACACAGAACATCTATTGTCTCAATCAGTCAAACAAGAATAGCAAACATAGAATATGTATGATAAAGCTAAAAGGCGTACCAATCGCCCCATTAAAATATTTTAGAAACCAGCTATAAAAAATAAGAAGCTGACAGGGTAGCAAAAGTACATGACCATGATCAGCTGCAGTATGATTAATTACAATCATGTAAGAAAACTAAATGTCTAGATCTATGACTAAAAAGTGTCGGTGGCTAAATGTCCAAAATAAAAAATGTACAATATCGAGCAGGGAAGAATAAACCCACTTGTGTCCCTCAGCGGCCATCCGTTTGGAGTACACCATTGTTCAGGGGGAGTACGATGGATTCTCGGGTGTTGGCTCTAAACCTGGCCATGCAAAACCAGTACGGTTATACCCCAAATAGAAAGTACCACAAAGGAAGCACGAATGAAGAAACAAAACTATAGAGAAATAAACATATATATAGTTCTGTCTCATAGTTTCGGTCCATAGCCTATCGTGATACAACAATCTAACCCTACAACTAAACAAGGACAAGGGTTAGGCTATCGCACCATGATAGTCCGTATCCCTAAACTATTCAACAGAATGTACAACCACAAACAAGTTTAATTGCAGTATCGACCAATCCTTTGTACGACTTGCTAGGTGGAGTCTGGGTTATCCCAGATGTATTATGCATGCAATAGAAATTCTTATATCGAACCATGTACTAGCAAGGCTAGCCGAACCATGATAATTATCGCGTAGCATATAGTAATTATGCACCGGTCCCTCGTAAGGCCATCGTGCTAAGATCGCATAGAACACAATACAATATAATAGTCGGATATCGCAATCCACTAATGAGAATTTAAACAATATCCAAATGGGGGCCAGCTTTTACTCCCCAGATGATTGAGGGTGGCAAAATCAATAGATTGGAAGTGTTCCTAGTTGTGATTGAGTATTCTGTAATGACCTGTTCTGCTCAAGCAATGAGCCGATTCAAATGGCACAAGTGCGATAACCCGACTCGTTTTGCTCAGCGAGAAGACTTGCTTGAGGAAAATGATTTCAGGCTTGGCCCTTCAGAAGTTCAGACTTAGACTTTCAAAGGTGCACTCAGAATATCGCTCGACTGAGGCAAATTATCGCTAAGGTGGGTGGCTACAATGAACCTGTCTTTTCTTAGCCTGCAACACTTAAAAATATGGACGATACATGTTAGTCGCTAGGCGAATCACCCCTTGGATGCTAATAGAGAATATAACACACCTAGCTAAGGGAATAATCATACCTTATATATCTTTGCAAAAAACATGGAAGTAGATCGGTTGAACGGAGTAATATGCTCGCTTTACAGTTCTTATAACCTCACCGTCGTAGCGTTACTTTTGTTCCTTCAAGTATATTGCTTCATATGTCTTAAAATGCTCGTCACATACATATTGTCTCGATATAGAAGCACAACACAGACCATGGTTCACTTACCTGTGGCAGAAAGACTATCAAAATAGTCGTTCCAAGCCAAATAATAGAAACATTGAAAGTTTTTGGGAACGTTGGGTCGCCAAGGCAACTCCCAAAACGGGAGCTGCAATAAGTAGTAAACAGGTTTATGCATTCGCAGGATACATTGAATGGAACACACCCGATCATGAGATCTCTAAACAAGTAAATGCATTCGCACGATGTCAAGTAGTTATGTTTATTTAAGGTCCTAAAATTTTGTATATAATAAAATTTTAGTGTTGATCGTCAATGGTCATGGACTGTCTGTGCACAGGTTTATGGTTCCTACGGACGGTATACTAGGGCACCGGGGCTGATCCGATCTAGATAGGAATGTCTCATAGTCAGCTAGCAATATCAGCATGGGGGAGATGGGGCCTTGTAGCGGGGCTCGCTACCTGCGCTGCAATGACTGTCGTCCGCCCGGACTATAGTTCATGATGGCTCGTCAAGTAATGTGAATGTATCATTAAAAAGTATCATTAAAGTCTCATTAAAGTATCATCAAGTATCATTAAAAGAATCATGTGGCAACCCACGTATGGCCTCGTATGGACTTGAGGCAAGTAACGGATGCACGTCGCACTCTGCGTGCAGATCGTTAATTAAACCAAGAAATCTGAACCTCTGAGCACACTTGAATAATATGAGTATAAGACATTGATAAATCTGAACGGCCTGAGTGTAATGCATTTGTACAACCTGAGTCACAAAGTAATATTAGTATCACAAATTTGTATATGTCGTTAACCTGAGTCAAAAACACGTTAGTAACACTTGTGTTTGCTTATGCGATTCTTGGTTTCCTTATATATATTCGTATTTGGTTAACTTGATTTTATGGATTGGACAGGGAAGGGCGAATAGTAAGTTGGTAAGTTTTTTCATATTTCCTTTATATCGTACGACGCACTGCCACACGAGTTTGGCTTTACTTCATGTCATAAAACCGATCCTAAGGCAAGACTAGAAAGATAACTTAATAGATGGTGCACGGAACTAATGTATCGTATTTGGATTTGTCGAGCGGGCGAGAAGCCTCCCCACCAGTGCATGCATGTACTGATAACCCACCAGATTGCTTGTAGGGTGCGGAAGAACCTTGTTCAGTGTGGAGTATCCCTTCATGCACGCTAAGGCGTGGAGTTTGCTCTGCAGTCTTGGAGTGTTGTGTCCGGAGCTGAAGCACATATATAAGACATAATGTTGGAACATCGCCTATGTATCTTCCCAAGTTGTAAGCTGCTTGGCACGCCTTTATTGTTTGAGAGGGAGAGAGAGAGAGCTTAAGCGACTTATAATCTCGGCCTAGCACCACTTGTAACCTTTTTCATTATCAATAAAGAGCTTGTTTATGTATCATACTTGTGTTTATTCTATTCTTTCGCTATATTGACTTGGTGAACTAGTTATCAAAATGGCCGTTTACTCGTGTCGTTCAAATTTTTGCTGCATTGGAGACTATCTGTGTGACTCTGTGGCTTAGCTATTTCTCCGTCTGTTCAGATCATGGCCTTGTGCGGGCGCAGCTTGTGCTCGCACGATATCACATCCTGATGGGAACGATCGTCCTACAGGAGTGCTGGCGCGGTGATTCGCGCTTAGCGGGGATGACCAATCCTGTGGGAGATCGGGGCATGAAATTTTGGTATCAGAGCCTGGTTTTACGTCCTTGGACTTCTTATCGATTTTCTAAATTTTAAAAGCTTGTTCGTTAATTATGTTATAGACGCTCTCTCTCAATGTTCCAACGGGATATTCCATACAATGAGTCTAAATATTTTTGAAAGTGTATGTGAATGATATGATTGCTTGTACAAAATTGTGATGCGAAGGCCTTTGTGCCGACCTGTGTCAGACTATGTGGGAATAGACTCGTGCTAGAATCTGCAAGTTATGTGTGAACTTTGATACCTATACGTGAATGCCAAACGAGTTAGTATGCGAGATAGAATATCGTTCGGACAGTTAGCTATGCACACAGCCTTTCAGCTAAGTTGTGTTGAGTATCGCACGATAAAACCCTTTGGTGTGAGCAAGTTTGCGAATGAGATTGGGATATCGTTCAGGTAAGGATAAGTCATACTTAGAATGGCTATCGATATAAACGTTATTGGACTATCGCTAAGGTGAATCTTGGGAGTTGTGCCTAGGTTTTGACATATAGTTTAGACGGTTATTCGTATCGATAAGTTACGACTCAAACATAGTTTATATGGAGGACTATTGATAGAGGGGTATAAGATATTAAGATTATTGAGGCAACGCATAGGGATTGCACAGGAGTTTTAAGGAACGAATTAGATGGATGGATGGGAACACGATTGAGAATTTACTTCGGTGACTCGATTCCTGAGTGATGTATGCGATACTCAGGAACGAATAAGCGATTTGATGATTCATAGAGTATGGCTCGAACCCTGAGTGGTGTATTGACCATCTTAGAAATATTCAAGCGAATCGAGAATTTTGGAATAACAAACGAGTTTAGCAGTAAGCGGCATAATTGTGCGAAGCCTTAGTATAAATACTGCCTAATAAGTAAGCAAATTCGAAGGAATCGTGCGAGATTTTATTCAAACGAGTTAGAATGTGTTGAACAAGTGATAAGGCTTATTTCAAATAGGGATTCAAGGTAATAGAAATTAATACCTTGGTCGAGAAAACTTAGTAAATCGTACGAGCGATTTCAAATTGAATCAAATGAATTAAAACTTGAGTTTAAGATGGAATAATCTAGGATGCGATCGGAGTATAGCATGATGGAAGATAACGTGCATCAAAATTATAGATTGAGTAGGATATCGCTCGATGGAATTTTAGCCTGCGTATGAATGTTATGGTTTCAAATTTGGAAGACTTGATACGATATCGATAAGTTGGAAGATAGCATAGATTGATGCAAGTTAGAAAATTTTGGTTCAATGATTGAGGTAGGCGATAACGAATTTAATTTTGACTTGGACGAATGATCTAAAATCTAGTTCGAAAGGTAATACTCGACATCGGGCCTAAATGAGAACGATTATTCTCGGAAGCGCTGGTGTGGTAATTTTATGTTCGGCGGGAATGATCGAATTCACAGGAACATGTTCGAAGATTATACAAACAAACTCGATGAAATAGAACGTAACAAAGTTGGATAGACTTTAGCTTGAGGATTTGAACTTAGTTGTTTGAGGAATGCTAGAAGTAAACTACAGATTGATCGAACAGTAACATTGAAGTTGGACGATTTGGCTAGACGAATTATGATCATGGCATGAACAATTATTAGATGAACATGACTTGAGAGATTAGTATACAACTTGAATGAAACAAAGTATAACGATAACGTGTCTATTCGTTCGATGATAACCATAGCGTTTGATGTTCTTGTCTTGTACGAGTGCAACTCCATGCTCGTACATCCGTCACGTCCAGATCAGGACAATTATCTCGCGGGACCGTTGGAGTGGTGATTTCACGTCCAACGGGGATGATTGAACTTGTGAAAGATCGGAGCGTGGTAATTAAAGGATCGTCTTGACTTTTGGTTTGACACGATAAAACAAGTTTTAGGATACAAATAAATCAAAGTATTTTGAGGATGAGTTAGTCTAGAACGTGAAGTAAGATATGCTTAATGATTTCGTGAACACGATATGTAGATCATGTTAGACGACTTAGAGTTTATGATTAAGATCGAAGATTCAGAATATGATCGTGACTTGGTAGTTTAGACTTAGAAAAGAATGGATAGGTAAATTCTATCAAACGTAATGGAGGAGATAGACTATGCAAATCGTTGGGTTTGACCTGCGATGTGGATATATCATGGATTTAATTGAACGAACGTGTCTTAGAAGTGGTTTTGCTAAACAGACTTGAATCCTGTGCAAACAAACATATTGATGTGGATATAATGATCTATGCTCGATGTTTAGAAATCTGAATAAAACGAGCTTGGGTAGAATGCCCCATAGGAAAGATTAATGGTTTGACCTTAGGAATTACGGCAAATATCGTGCAACAAATTTGTAAGATGAGAATCGTGAACTTTAAATATACCTATGACCTTGTGAGCCGATATAGCGGTTAGACAGACGACCATATGCCGAGTGAAAGAACTTGTGTGACCGACTTTAGAGTATTGCTTGAGCAAGCCATATAATTGGGACAACAAGACTTATAGTTAGGCTTGGGTCGATAAGTGTACACTATGTTTAACATAAACGGAATAGATAATAAGACTTGGATGCTAGTCGGTTGATCGGATAGATCATGCTTAACGGTAGTGCAATACTTGGTTTGAGTAGGATTAGAAATGACTTGGATTTTGATTGATCCCGTTTGAGGTATCATTGTGATTCGTAAGGCGAGAACCCTTGAGATTTTTGCGAGTATCTTGTCCGAATTTACTATTGCTAAGTTTGGTTGAATGCATATATTTGAGGGATGTCTTGAACGTGTACACGATCAAAGACTCAGTAATATGTTAAACTCGAGAGAAAAGACTTCACTATTGCTAAGTTGGTTGACATGCATATGTTTGAGGGATGCCTTAAATATGTGCACGATCCAGACTCGCGATATGCTGATCTCGAATGCTAGTGCATGTGAATGTACTAGATACACTTGGACGAGTATAACGATTTAGATAAGTTTGCCTCAGCTTTAAATCGTCATTCAAGATGGATTATAACGTACCCCGCGCTAAGCGATATATATTCTATGCTAAGGCACAGTAAAGACCGAGTCAGAGCTTGGATTGAATGATAGAGTCATTCAATGAGACAGACCCAGCACACATGCGATACAGTTTGATATGCTTAAGATTGATTCGATAGTATGCGATAGAACATTTTATGCTCAGGAAGTCTCAAGGACGAGACTTTTTCTGAGTGGTGTATAATGTAACGATCCGTTCAGGTCAAGCAATGAGCCGATTTAAACGGCACAAATGCGAGGACCCGACCAATTTTGCTCAGCGAGAAGACTTGCTTGAGGCAAATGATTTCAGACCTGGCCCTTCAAAAATTCAGACTTAGACTTTCAAAGACGCGCTCAGAGTATCGCTCGACCGAGGTGAATCATCACAAAGGTGGGTAGCTATGATGAACCTGTCTTTGCTTAGCCTGCACACTTAAAAATACGGACGATACATGCTAGTCTCTAGGCGAATTACCCCTTCCATGCTAATAAATAATACAACACACTTAGCTAAGGGAATAATCCCACCTTATATCTCTTTGTATAGAACATGGAAGTAGATCGTTGAACGGAGTAGTATTCTTGCTTTATAGTTCTTATAACCTCACCCTCGTAGCATTACTTTTGTTCCTTATATGTTCTTTCAAGTATATTGCTTCATATTTCTTGAAATTCTTGTCACATACATATTGTCTCAATATAGAAGCACAACACAGATCATGGTTAATTTACTTGTGGCAGGAAGACTATCAAAATAGTCTTTCCAAGCCAAATAATAGAAACATGGAAAGTATTCGGGATCGTTCGGTCGCCAAGGTAACTCCCAAAATGGGAGCTACAATAAGTAGTAAAACATCAGCATAAATAGTGCATTGAATAGAACACACCCGATCATGAGATCTCTGAACGAGTAAATGCATTCGCACTAAGTCAAGTAGTTATGTTCATTCAAGGTCCTAAAATGTTGCATATAATAAAATCTTAGTGTTGATCGTCAATGGTCATGGACTGCGTGCACAGGTTTATGGTTCATGCGGACGGTACGCCGGGGCACCAGGGCCGATCCGATCCGGACAGGAATGTCTCATAGTCAGCTAGCAACATCAACATATTGGAGACGGGGCCTTATAGCGGGACTCGCTACCTGCGCTGCAACGACCATCGTCCGCCCGGACTATAGTCCATGATGGCTCGTCAAGTAATATGAATGCGTCATTAAAAAGTATCATTGAAGTCTCATTAAAGTATCATCAAGTATCATTAAAAGAATCATGTGGCAACCCACGTATGGCCTCGTATGGACTTAAGGCAAGTAACGGATGCACGTCGTACTCTGCATGCAGATCGTTAATTGAACCAAGAAATCTGAACCTTTGAACACACGTGAATAATTTGAGCATACAAAATCTGATAAATCTGAATGGCCTGAGTATAATGCTTTTGTACAACCTGAGTCACAAAGTAATATGAGTATCACAAATTTGTATATGTCGTTAACCTAAGTCAGAAATACGTTAGTAACACTTGTGTTTACTTATGCGATTCTTAGTTTCCTTATCTATATTCGTGTTTGGTCAACTTGGTTTTATGGATTGGACATGAAAGAACGAATAGTAAAGTTGGTAAATTTTGCCGTATTTTCTTTATATCGTACGACACACTGCCATACGAATTAGGCTTTACATCATTGCCATAAAACTAATCCTAAGGAAATACTAGAAAGATAACTCAATAGATGGTACACATAACTAATATCCTGTTTAGATTTGTCGAACGGACGAGAAGCCTCCCCATGTATTTATGTACTGATAACCCACCAGATTGCTTGCAGGGTGCAGAAGAATCTCGTTCTGTGCGGAGTATCCCCTCGTGCACGCTAAGGCATGGAGTTCGCGCTGGACCCATGGAGTATTACATCCGGAGCTGAAGCACATATATAAGACATAATGTTGGAACATCGCCTATGTATCATCCCAAGTTGTAAGCCGCTTAGCATGCCTTTATTGTTTTTGAGAGAGAGAGAGAGAGAGAGAGCTTGATCGACTTGTAATCTCGGCCTAGCGCCGCTTGTAACCTTATTCATAATCAATAAAGAGCTTGGTTATGTATCATACTTGTATTTGTTCTATGCTTCCGCTATATCGACTTGGTTAACTAGTTATCAAAACGGTTTACTCGTGTCGTTCAAATTTTTGCTGCATTAGAAATTATATGTGCGACTCTATGGCTTAGCAATTTCTCTGCCTGTTCGGATCATGGTCTTGCGCGGGCGTAGCTTGTGCTCGCGCATCATCGTGTCCTAATGGGAACGATTGTCCTACGGGAGCGCTGTGGCGATGATTCGCGCCTAGCGTGGACGGCCTATCCGGCGGGAGGTTGGGGCTTGACATATTCTCTTATCCTATATCTTATATCATATATCCTTTAGCAGGCTCATAGTAGTACTCCAAGTCGGAGCACCACTACTATATCGCACTACTTGCGATCTGGACCTGCATGGGCCACCGCAAAAAAGTGTCACGATCAGTACCCGATGTGAGGACACGAGTACGTGGGTACGTCCAGCCAATGCTGTCGCAACGACGGTAGAACACTGTCTAGGTTAACAATATTATCTAACATCTCACACAATATATATATATATATATATATATATATATATATATATATATATATATATAAGAAACTTGTCAATGATATCTCAACTCCATACAGAGGACAAGATGACAATATATAATGATAATCAATACTCAATCACAATAAAACTAGAGGAAGATAATGGCACGATATCAAATAGAAGAAATAGAATCACAAAGTCACAAATACAACCAAATCCAAGTCTAATAGTCTATCAACAAAGCACAATAGTCTCATATATATATATATATATATATATATATATATATATATATATATATCATGCCAAAATATCTAAGATGAGGACATATCCAGTACAATAAAGGAAATAACTAAGTCTACTATACTAGCCGAGTCTCCTCAAAGGCTGGTACTAGATTATCCTGCTCTAAGGGTGCTATCTCAGCTAGCTCACCATCCTGGGGCCCATAGTGTGTAGGACACCAGTCCTCTAGTCCATCATCTAAAAAATATATGCAGTCAGGATTGGAGCGAAGTACAACCCAATATCAGTTCTAATAAATTACAGAACTATAAAATAGTAAAAGCAATAAAAATAAATGATAAAAATTGACTGGAATAGTAAATATCACGAAAAGGAATATCACAAAAAGTAATGGAAATAACTGAGAGTAATATGGTAAGGAGCATCACAGTAATGAACTGGAAATAAAAGAAAATATAACAATAAGTCTTGAAATATTAGTACGATATGTGATCGGCTTAGGCCTAGCACGGTCTATATAAAAGGGACCTAGCTCAACCTTACGTGAAGTGTATGATCGGCTAGTTGTCACGGTCTGCACTACTGTACGGTCTGTAAGGTATGATCGCATATCCACTAATACTTTCCTTGCCCTCTACTAGTACACGGATCTAAATTATGACACATTCTGATACGGTAATCACTATGCACGTTCTGTAATATCATGCACACTGATCACGGTCTAATCGCGTAATCACGGAGTAATAATAAAGTGATCACGGAGATAAACATCTCATGACAGAGATCCAAGGTGTACTAATCAGTGTACCATCATATCAAGAATCAAAAATTTCAATACTAAATACATCTAACATAGAGATTATCAAATAAGAAAATTATCAGAGTATGTACTCGCCTGTGGTCCTGAGCAAATAGTATGACTCGGTGTCCGAACAGGTGTCACACCGACCTATATATAAAATTCTATGTCATTTGGGTGTAATGAAGTGTTAACAAGCTTAAATAAACTAAAATATAATTTTTTAGATACTATGTCATACTAGTTAAACTATGTCAAACTAGGTCTTTACCTTGGTTTTATGTCCATGTCTAGTTTCTAGGTTGATTACAAGGTCATATAAGTTGATACTAGGCTATGGTTAGATTTCTAAGTCTTTACCCTGAAGGTATTAGCTATACTAGCTTATATTATCAAGTATCTATATATACTATCAAATAGAATTTACTAGGTATCTTGATACACTATAGGAACTTCTATAATACCAGTATATTAATACCTTAACTATATCACCTATAACAACACTTTCTGACACCAACCTATTTATACTATGACATATCTTATATCTTAACTTTTACCCATATTGAACCCCAGCTTGACCTCCCCACTACACACTTACATACTAACATTCCATATTTGATGCATATATAATTCTAGGACACCAACCTATATGTACAACCAACCCTGGTCACTGCTACTACACCCTATAATCACTGATACTTACTTATCCCTAACTGATATACCACTATCTCACCTACTAGGATACACATGTATCATATTGATACATGGATACCCCCACACCATTACCAGTTCTTGTCTGCATTTCAGACCTGAACAATTTTCCTACCACTCTGAACTGAAACTCAGAGTCCCCCCCCCAACCTTTCTGATACTGCTGTTGTAGTATAATAACAGTGCACACAGTGTACTGAACCACTCTTATTTCTAATTCACTCCTACTCTAGCCTACAACACAACATCAGCCTCCTGGCACCAGTATATCAGGATACACAATTACCTCACTTAACTCAACAGACTGCTAATAAGAAGTTTACCTGCTGTTCCTCTTGATGACTGCTACCCGAACATAATACTTATTGTTGCATCCACCTGCAACAGAAGCTGTTGCTCACACTTTTCCCTCGAGCTCCAAGACACACATCCTACTACTATAGCTCAAGCATCCCCCATTGCACTCTGCCTCGCACCATGCTGTTGTTGCATCAAATAGCAGTGCACTTAGTGCACTGCACTGCTGAACTCAAATCCGACTCCCCCTAATATCTGATACACCAAGTACCAGTTCATACCCGAGCCCCTAAATTCTCTGATACCCTCTCCCTTAAGTGACTATACATGCAGTCCACATCTAAAGAAAATACACAGACACTCTCATACTCACACTGTCATAGGGACACACATACACACATGAACCTCATCACTCCTTATTACTGCCAGGCCTCCAGGTCTGAAAGAGACCTGGCCCTCTCCACACACACTTTCTCTCTCTCTCTCTCTCTTAGACACACACACACACACACACACACACACACACACACACACATATATATATATATATATATATATATATAATTAGACATACATTATATGACACTCACACATAAATCAAAATTACAAACATTTGGCGAAGAACTCAATTAGAAAATAATTTGGGATGAAGAAATGAAGAGGAGAGAGAATCACTCCTCTCTAATAGGGCCGACCATTCCTTCCCCCTCTCCCAAGCAATGTAAATTAACAAGTATACCTCTATTGGTTGTCATGAAGAGGATTTTAATTAATGTAAGCTTCTACTCCTAATAAGGTTTAATCTAATATCTAATTAATGAAATGACATAACTTTAGTGAGTTCAAAAGTGACTAGTCTAGATGTTGGGTTCATTGTCATATCAAGTCTGGTTTGGTCCACTAGTGTTAAGTCCAATAATTAGTCCAATCCACTAATTAATAAGTATTAAACACATTATAAAATATAAATACTATATATAAATAATGTAAGATGACATAATTATTCCTATATAGAAAAGTGATGGTTACAACCAAGACTCATGGTGAGGCTGATCGTCAGGGACTTCGGTCTTAGCGTGTCATTGATGTCGGTAGGATCCCATTGGTGTAGGAGGTGGTACGCATGTCAACTCGCGTCGACATGACTTTCGAGGAGCTGGAGACGAAGAAAAATGCAAAGTAGCTCGAGGATCGAAGATCGGTGGCATGGGGGAGCATGAACTCTATTATGTGCCAACAGGCATGAAGTCCAGTTGAGGAGCCATGGGGTCAATACCCTTCCATCAGACTTGAGGGAGAAATTGTTGGAATCCAGTCTAGATTTGGTAAGAGCAATTTTTGGAGCCCAAATATGGCCAAAGATTTAATTTAATATAATTTAAAAATCTACATTAAATGTAAGATTTGATTAGATTTCAAATTTATATCAAATATTTAATCTGACCATATTTTGATGTCCATAATTAATGTTTCCTATTTTAGATAATGGGTTTTCCTATTTAGGAATTTCGATAACCTAAAATTAGGTTTTCTTATCATATTTATATGGTTGAGGGTGGAGGCACAAAAAAAAATTACAAAGGTGGAGATTCATGGTGCTCGTTAACAAAAAATCTAAGAAAAAGTTTGTACTTTGCTTTTATTGGTTCTTCGTCATCCAAGACAGAAGGAAGAAGAGATCTAATCGAGGAGTCATCAACTTCGATTAGAAAAATTGCTACGGGTTGGTGAGTAATTTTATTGTAATCTATTTATTTTCTTCTTGAGTGTGGTGACGGGGTTGAACCTATTAGGACAAATGGTTCAACATTGGTTTTGTCAATCTTATAATTTTACGTGAGTTATATAGATTAGAATTTTTCTAGGTGACGTAGTCACCGCCATATACTCATTTTTATCTGTGCTTGGTGTTCGTTAGACGGAGTTGGGTGGGTTGGCCTAAGTTTTCGCTGCGGTCAGTCTCAAACACGGTATTAGAGCTTTTGCAGTACGTATCCGATCCCAACATATGCAAGTTAAAGAGGCCCTTTACAGGTTTAAGCAAGTTCCAAGGGGAGGGTATGGTAAAATTGTCGAGTACCTTCAATTTTGTGGTTATTTTGCTTGTAACTTGGATTGTAGTTTGTTTGTTAAAAAGTGAAGAAAAGTTTGCTTTAGTTTATATCGATGATATAATCATAACCAACAAAGATAATAGAGAGATTAAGCTTCGAGAGGAAATTGCTATTTAATTTGAGATGAAAGATTGGGTGAATTACATTACTTTCTTGACTTGAAGTGGACAAAGTGGATGGTGAACTATTTATTTCTCAAAGAGGTTTTGTCGAGAAGATCCTTGATAGATTTGACATGAATGAGAGCAAGCAGTGTTCAACTCTACTTGATGCAAACATACGACTTTGACGTTTAATAGAAAAGCTTCTTTCCAATCCTATGACCTACCATATACTCATTGGTAGTCTTATATATTTAACTATTACAAGGCTGAATATATATATATATATATATATATATATATATATATATATATATATATATATATATATATATATATATATATATATATATATATATATATTTCGTTAGACTTGTTAGTCAGTATATGCATAAACCTCAGAAGCCTCAGTTTGAAGCAGCCAAATAAATTTTAAAATGTGAATTTGATTCATGTTTAGGGGATGCTTTACAAGGAGGGTACAAGATTTCGCGTGCATTTTTATACTGATGCGGATTTGGGATGTGCATCAGAGGATCGGAGATCCACTTTTGATTATATATTTTGTGCGATACAACTAGCATTTCTTGGTGTAGAAGCAACACGCAGTGTCTCTTTCTACTGTTGAAGCACAGTACATGGCTTCTTTTCTTGTGGCACAATAATGCATATGGCTAAGATAGTTGGTTGAGGGTGTTCATATTCCAATTTACAAGCCATCCATTATTTGTAGTGACAATAAAGTTGCTGTGACGCTAGCTACAAATCCAATTTTTCATGCGAGGATGAAATATATTAAAATTGAGCAAGAGAAAGTGCTTGAAGGGACTATTGAAGTTTTGGAGACGCGGAGCAATGATAATGTTGTGTAAATAATCACAAAGTCACTTTCCAATGGAGCATTCGGCATTCTTTGGTGTACTTAAAGGGTAGGGTTAAAATTAAAGTTGCATTATGTGATAAATAAATTTAGGTAGTAAAATAGCTTTTATGGATGAGTTATATAGGTACTACATAGTCATGAGTTACAAACTCAAAAGACTTATGTACTACATGGGACATGAGTTATAAAGTTAAATCATGACTGGGTACTTTATAAGTTCATGTATCTTGTCTTTTCATGATAAGTTGAATAAAAGATTCTACTTTATTTCAATTCTAGAAATTTTTCTACAGAGAAATAAAATATAACAAAATTAGTTTGAGAGAGCGAAGTTTCAGAATATTGCAATGAGAGAACAAAGACGCACTTAACAAGTACGTTCAGCCTTTTTATATATAAAAAAATAATTAAAGAAACAAAAATGCACTTAACAAATGCATTGTAAAAAAAAAATTCCCGACTGAAGACACACATGCTACATGCGTTGTCGTGATTTTTTTTTAAAAAAGGAAACGTGAAAGCATAAAAAAAAATTGCAAACGCACATAGTACATGTGTTCTCGGCCAACAGCCTAATTTTTAATTTTTTTAAAACCAAATGCACATAGTACTTGAAAACGAAAAAAGAAAAAAAATGGTAAACTCATGTACTACATGTGTTCTCGTTTTTTTAATCTTTAAAAAGAAAGACGCGAAAAAAATACATGCATTCTCGGTTGATTTTTACTTGGTTGAAGATTTTTTTTTATTTTTTGGGCAAAAATAAGAAAAATGAGGGAATGTATTGGAGGGGGCTGGTCGCCATAATTAAAGGAAAGAGAATCTTGTAAGTATTAAAGGGACTTGAAGTGACATGTCATCTTTTTGACTCATGGTAAGAGGGTGGAAGGGGGCCGGGTATAGTATGGGGGTGGGAGAGGGTTAAAATTTATCCGAAGAGGAGAGCAAGAAGAAGAAGAAGAAGGAGGAGGAGAAGGAGGAGAGGAAATTATTTACGAGGTAATTTAATTAAATTAGTTCTTAAATATTTTAGATAATGTTAATTTTTTTAGATCACCATGTGTAGAATAAATAAAAATAGAAAATGCTGTTGAAAAAAGTTAATTATTGGATGGTAGCAGTGTAAACTTAAATTCTATTACTAATTTTAACCATAATTTATTAAGCATCCTTCAAATACTAATATAATCGTTTCTCAAATCCTAATCATAATCATCCCAATATTATAATTATTTTATAGATGTCAGATCAAAATGATGGACGGAATCTAGGTGGACCAACTACTTCCGCTATTGTCCAACAATGTGCATCACATATATCATCCTTAATATTTAGTGGTCAGGTAATCCTAAGTTTTAATTTCTTAATATTTGTTGTATTTATTATATATTAATAATTTAATAAAAATTTATGTATATTACCTAGCTACATGATTATGTCGATACAAAACTGCGTGAGCGTAGCGAATGACGGCAATGATGGGAGCTGACTAGTGCCCAAAAGACTTGGTGCAGTCCTTTGGGTTTCATCATTTGGACATGATAAGATATAAGCGTTATGATAGGGATTTGATTTTGAGCCCCATTGAGCGTTGGTGGCCCCAACGCAACACATTTAATTTGCTAGTTAGAGAGATGAAAATCACATTAGCTGATGTGGCACAAATCCTAGGATTGCCAATTGTAGGTGATCCTATATATTATGATGATACGATAAAATCTCCTGATCGGATTAGGACATGCCTTGGTATGGAGGCACCATCTGATTTAGGAGACAGTTACGGTGTCAAGCAAACTTGGTTACGTTATACCTTCATGGATATCGGTGATACAACAAATGATTCACGGGTTTTATATTTTTATTCAATTTTTAATAATATTGCTTAATTAATTTAGCTAATATAAAATCTTAATACTTAATTTAAAGTAATGTGTTGCATTAGGGTATACTTACTTTGCCTATGTAGTTTATTTTTATTTTGCTGATGCGACGAAAAATAAGATAAATGTACATCTATTACCATTTCTAGGTGATTTGGGTGTACGTACACGTCATGCATATAGTGCAGCTACGTTGGCGTTCTTATATCGGTCTATGACAAATTTTGTGAAACTTACGCCGGAAGGCATATTTCCAACAAACATGCGTTGTTACGTAACACTGATACAGGTATAAATGTTCACATTTATTTATACTATATTATTTATCATACAAAGTTGACATTAGCTTGATGTCATGTCATTTATGTTTTCTTTTGTAGATATGGTCATACAAACATTTAGGTAATGGAAGGCCAGTATGTCGATATGATATTGGGGAGCAAGTATTTCCTTCTGCTTGTTGGTGGATGACTGAGAACATAGATCAATATCACTGTCAATACAAGGTAGCACCGATGTACCGAGACACATTCGACACAATAAACCATTTAGAGGTCAAATTAGTTAATTGTTGCTTAATGAATTGTTATTTTCTTTAACTAAGTGGATATTCGACGTTATAAACAATTCGTTATTTTTTGAACAATAATAAATAGGTTCAATAGATGCCCTGTAGTGTCCCAATTGAGATATTGATCATGTCACGTCAGGGGAGTCTCCATAGGTATTATATCATATTCAAGGATGGCATTATGTTTCATCCCGTTGATCGTGTTATGCGACAATTGGTGTTGCAGTAAATGATACCCGATAAGCCTTTACCTTCTAGTCATACTAGAGCCAATACATCTGTACAACTTCGTGATGCGGTTCTTGGTTGGTCTTTCAGATTTGAGACGCATAGCGTAGAACATATATCGAAAATGCTGACATGCAGGGCCAATTGTAAGTCAATTAGTTTATTAAATATTTAATTTGTAGTAAATTATGTTTTCAGATTTTGAAGTGATGGGTTCCAACTTGTTTGATTTTGCAGTGGTAGATTCCAACAAATATACGGTATGGTACGGGTCACCTCGTATTAAAAATAGGTTAATGGTTTTAGCTGAGTCTCGATTTATATATCGGGCTTAGACGATTTGATCTTGCGTACATTGTATGCACGTGTAATTGAAGTGGTATGTTATGTAGATTATTATTATCCTAAATATTTACATGTAGAGGATTAGTACTTAATAGATTTGTAATTTTAGATACCCACATTATCTCAAGGATCTAGAGATCATGCTATCGATCCACTAGCTCTTTTACATGCCGCGTCACAATTTTTGGATGCATCCTTGGTTCCACCTCTGGTTCCATTAAATGTCCAGCCAAATAATCCTATCAACACCCTTACTCAAAGACGAGGACGTAGGAGACCACCACGTTTGGTAGGTTGACATGCTGGCGAGGGTACTTCACAGTGGCGTGGTTCGTAGACTCGTCAGGAGGCTCAAAGTGGGATTATTTGCAGACTCATCGAGAGACTGGCGAGGAAGGCTCACAGTGGGATTATTCATAGACTCATCGAGGGATTGACGAGGGAGGCTCATAATTGCATGGAATATTCGGACATCAAACATTGGAGTTGGAAGGTGGGCAGTGGTACTGGGTAAGGTAGCCAGAGGTTCAATTACAATGCCTCCTGAAGAAGGCGGCGTCAAGGAAAGATTCACAGACTCATCGAGAGACTTGTGAGGGAGACCCATAGTGGAATTATTATTGACAAGAGAATACAGCACGAAGGAGATCGCGACTAGGTCTTAGGCCCGTCGATCGTCCGAATTATAGAAGCCTTGACAGGGGAGAGTGAGTCATGTATCATTATGTTTACTTTTATTATGTAGAAGTAATGTGGGAAGCTTTTATTATGTAGAAGTAATATACAAAAACTAGAACTCAAAGTGCAATTACATTTTTACTCCATCGGTCAGTTTGTACATTTTTTTATTATGCCTTAGTCCACCACAAATACTGCAATAGAGATCTCTTGTCGATAAATCCTTTGTTATGATGTAGTTCTTTTTCGGTCTCCCAACTTTGCGCCTTACATTGGGTACTCCAATTTGGCCTCTAACCAATTCACTTTCTGGATTGTAAGGGTCTGAAATTGGTTCCATCTGAGGCGCATATACTCTTCTCATTGCTTCAGCAAAAAACTCATCTGGATACAAACTTTCAATTGTAACATCAGAAGACTCACAAGCAAAACAAGCATGTACACATGTCAGTAAAGTATGTTGCCACCTATAACATGTACAATATTTGCGATCTAAATAAACCATGTACGTCCTACTGGTTTTATGATCTCTTATTTCAAATGCACGTCTACTGAGTTTCAATATTTGAAATTGGTGTGACTCTCTTTTGATGTAGGCCTTAGTTTGTAGCATGCTTGAACAATATTGTGTTAACAAATTTTTAGTATTTTGTCGATTTTTGTCATGAAGTGTTATAATCTTTGCTCTAATACCATCAAGAAGTGTCCTTAATGTTTTATCATGTAAATTTTAATTTAATTATTAAAACTTTCAGCAATATTTGAAGTGTTAATATCTAATCTTGGACATGGAGCAAAAGTTATTATCCAGTGTTTAAATCTACGATTTCATCATTTCTACCAACAATCCAATTGAAAATATTAATATCCAATGGTTTAATTTTTTTCAAACAAAATATTCACAGCCACCTCATTATAAGATCCAACAAGCTGGTCTAATCATTTTTATATTAGGGGGTGCCGGATGCATATTTTTTTATATTTTGTTTGAGATATTGAATACAAAAAAATATGGATATTCTGGAACGGTGTCACGCATTTCATGAATTAATCATTTATGCTTATCTGATATAAATAAAATTTTATTCCATTGATCAAAACAACCTTCAAAAGATATTTTCAAACTATTTAAAAGTAATCACTACCAAAATATGCACTATTAGCGAAATTTTTAGCCACTCTAGATATTGACGTCGCTAATTTTTGTAATATTAGCGACTACAATAAAACGTGTCGCTAAACGTCGCTAGTTGCGACGTTTATCGACGTTCAGCGACAATAATTCTATTGTAAAAATATACGTCGGTACAGGTTGCTGAACGTCGCTAAAGTTTTAATATATAGCGACATTTTTGCGACATTCAGTGACATCGTTTTATTGTAAAAAAATATACGCCGGCAAAGGTCGCTGAATGTCGCTAAATTTTTATTTTATAGCGACGTTTTACGACATTTATTTTATTGCAACTTTTTTTATTTATCTGCGACATTGAGTGACATTTATTTCGTCGCTAAGTTTTTATTTATCTGCGACGTTTAGCGACGTATATTTTAGACGTCGCTAATTTGTTTAATATAGGGTTTGAACTTCTCATTCCCCCATTCGATCACCCAAAATTTTGAACCGAGCTCCCACCCCCCCCTCTCCCGCGCGACTGTCCCCCTCCGGCACAGCTCCACCCCCTACCCCCCGCTCGACACAGCTCCTCCCCTCCGACTACCTCTCCACAGCTCCAGCCACCTTTAGGTAAACCCTAAACCTATCTCTCTCCTTCTCACACAGACACGGACACGACACGACACACACAAACATGATGTGCATGATAGGTATGGAGACACGATACTCAACACACACACAGTCAATTGTCCTAAATTGGTTCATGGATTTGCCCTATTTGTCGGGGTTTACTATAATACTGAAAATTAAATTTTCCTAAAATTAATTAATGAACAAGTAATTAGTATTTAATTATCATTTTTTTTATTTTTACTTAGTTTAGAAGTTAGTATAGTAAAAAAATTATTAATTTTCGTACTTAGTTCTGGACTTATGTTGCATGACCACGAATGTAAGTATATGGTTATGTTTTAGAGGGTATGATGTGTATCAAGGTAGGGTATCTTGGAGTGTAATATCAATTGCAAGTTAGGGATAATACGAGTATTTAAGTATCAGATATTGTATAAGTATACGGGTTCTATGGATATATACATGATGTAAGTTAGTATATGTTATCTTTTAGTTCTCAGTTAGATACATTAGTGTGTGTTGAGTGTTTGCACTATAGTGTATCAGTCTTTAGGTGTTCAAGAGTAGGTTGGTTTGTGTGACTTAGTGTCAGGTAGTATAGGAATGAGGGTTAGTATTAGATCATTTCCAATAAGGGTGTGCTCAGCACAAGGACTGTTAGTGTAGGTTGGAATTTGGTTTGTGTGTATGTATGCCAGGTAAAGAGGGAAAAGCTCGGGTATGGGCATTGCAGGCAGTTAAGGGAAAGGTGCTTAGTATTTAATTTAGTATGTGTATAGATATCTATTGGTGAGTGTTTATATATGTTTAGTTTGATAGTGTGTTTAGGGAGTGGATGTAGGAGTGTTCAAACCAAGTATTAGTGAGTGTCTTAGTATCTGTGCTTTAGGGGTATATATATAAGTTTATCAATTAGTATATATATATATATATATATATATATATATATATATATATATATATATATATATGTGTGTGTGTGTGTGTGTGTGTGTGTGTGTGGTTATGTGATACCTATACATATAGTATGTAAGTTATGTATTTAGATAACTTGGAAGTAATTGATAGTAATGTGATACTAAGTCATGAGTGTAGTGTCACAACGTAGGATATGGGTAGGTTAGTACAAGGCTATAGTACTAGCTTTGTGTTATTAGAGATTAATATATTAATACTAATCTAACTCTAGTATTAGCTAACTTGTATGAGCTGTCCATTTACTGGAGTTTGAAATCTTTGGCTCTACTTTTTGCTCTGGTACCAGAAGCCATGAGACATAAGTCTTCTCTTCTCCTTCATATTTCAGTCTCATGGCTTTCAACACCAGAACGTAAGAAAGAACCAAAGGTCTCATGGCTTCTAGGTTCATTTATCTATTTCTTATTAGGTATCTAGCTAGGTCAAGATACAAGTGAGTATATTGAGTATGTGAGTGTCCACGTGTTCATATTTCTGAATTTTTTTTACTTCTGCTAGTCTTTTCAGATTATTACAGTTTGCATATGTATTTCCAGATAATTTTTTGAGAGGAGTAAATAAATGCATCTAATTCATCTTTACGTCCATTTGAATGATATATACTTGAACGATGTCTATTCATCTTTTCAGAAGTTTCTAGAGATGGATTACTACATGCGTCATCGTTCGTTGATGTATAACTGTCATCCTGATAACATATGCGGTGTGTGGGATAAATTTATAGAGGGTGTACAACAGTTTCTGCAGTTCGCGAAGGCGTTCCCTCACTACATGGACGACACCAAAATTAAGTGTCCGTGTGTGAGATATCGCAACTTGAAATATCACTCAAAAGTGGATGTGACATATCATTTGTACTCGAGGGGTTTCACGTCGAATTACTATCAGTGGACCTCACACGGAGAACTTGTGTCTTTAGCATCGGATCCAGAGCCTTATGTGGAGCCGTATATGGATGACTACGACTACGTTGATTACGATAACGGGTGCGTGAACATGATTTTCGATGCCGCCGGACCTAGTTTTGATCCAGACAATCATGATGCAGCTGAGGAAGCACCGAATGTCGATGCTACAAAGTTCAGGGAATTACTGGAGAATGCAAGGACTCCATTATATCCTGGTTGTGAGGATCATGCACCGTTGGAGGTGGTTACAAGACTGTTAAGCATCACTCCAATTTTAACATGTCGCAAGAATGCAACAACCGACTGATGGAGTTGATTATAGAGATTTTGCCGGAGGGTGCTAAGTTGCCTAAAGACTTTTATCGATCTAAGAGAATGGTGAGATCGCTCTGGATGGGATACGAAAAAATTGATGCATGTCACAACGGGTGTATATTGTACTACAAAGACGACAAGGATGAAGATACGTGTAGATTATGTGGTATTGATCGCTACAAGGCCACTGGTAGAGGAAAGTTTGTCGGAACAAGAAAGCCTACCGATTCGATGCACTACTTGCCTTTGACACCGCGATTGCATAGGTTGTTTATGGTAAAGGAGACTGCAAAAAATATGAGTTAGCACAGGCGGAAGCAGATCGAAGAAGTGTTGGATCATCCATCTGATGGAGAAGCATGGAATCACTTTGATCGAGAGTATCCAAATTTTGCCTCGGATTCGTGTAGTGTCAGATTGGGGCTCTCCTCCGAGAATTTTACCCCATTCGGACTTTCCGGCTCCCAGTATTCGTGTTGGTCTGTCATCGTCACTCCGTACAACCTGCCGCCTTGGATGTGTATGAAGACTCCGATTATATTTCTAACCGTTATTATTTTGGGTCCAAACAATCCGAAGAGGAACATCGATGTGTATTTACAGCCGTTGATAGATGAGTTGAATCGGCTGTGGTAAGTAGGTGCCAACACGTACAATATTTCTAGAAAGCAGAATTTTCAGATGAGGGCAGCACTTATGTGGACCATCAATGAATTTTCAGCCTATGGAATATTATCAGGATGGAGCACTCATGGCTGTCTCTCATGTCCATGTTGCATGGACCGCATTAAGCCTTTCCGTTTGAAACACGGAGGCAAACCGTGCTTCTTCGATTGTCATTGACAATTTCTGCCGAAGGATCATTCGTACCGAAGGAACATGAATGATTTTTGTGCCGACATTGTGGAGAAGACCAATCCACCGCCAATGTGGCCCGGATACACGATATGGGAAGAGATAAAAGATTTACCAAGTGCTGTCGGAGAGCCTGCTAAGGGATACAAGTGTAACAGATTTGGTCGCACTCATAACTGGACGAAGAGGAGTATATTCTGGGATCTGCCATATTGGAGCACCAATCTGATCAGATATAACCTTGATGTCATGCATATCGAGAAGAATATGTTTGACAACATAATTAATACTGTAATGGACATAAAGGGGGAGACGAAAGATAATCCAAATGCCAGGTTGGACTTGAAAGAAATATATAGACGTCCTATGTTGCATTTGATAGAGGAAAGGAATAGAAAGTTAAAGCAGCCTAAGGCAATTTTTTTACTGGAGAAGGAGGATAAATGAAGACTTTGTAGGTGAATTCAGGGCCTAAAATTTTTAGACGGGTATGTGTCAAACTTGAGAAGATGCGTCGACCTCAAGGAGAACAAACTGACCGGTATGAAGAGCCATGATTGTCACGTATTCATGGAGAGGTTAATTTCGATTGTATTTCGTGAATTCTTACCGCAGATCGTTTGGGATCCATTGACAGAGCTCAACATATTCTTCAGAGATCTTTGTTATACTAAGTTGCTCGTCGATCGTCTAGAAAAGCAAGAGAAGGACATTAAGGTAATACTGTGCAAGCTCGAGAAGGTATTTTCTTCTGGATTCTTTGACTCCATGGAGCATTTGCTAATTCATCTTTCCTATGAGGAACATATTGGTGGGCCTGTCGATTATCGGTAGATGTACCCATTCGAGCGGCATCTGAACCACCTAAAGATAAAGGTAAAAAATAAGGCACGGGTTGAGGGTTCTATTTGTGAAGCTTATATGCTCGAGGAGATTATAAACTTTTGCTCGACGTATTTCAAACCTCATGTTGCTACTAATCGAACAAGAGCTTCGAGAAATGACGACGGATATCAGGAATCTAATGATATAATACTGAAAATATTCAATGCGTCCGGAAAGCCTTCGGGGAAAGTAAAGAAAATATATTTGTATGACGACGAGCTAAGGGCTGCTCAGTTGTATATATTACTCAGTTACGACGAGGATGAAGTGGAGAAGCTATAGGGATAAGTAATTAATACGTCAACGTTTACGTTATCTCAATATAATGGTATAAGCTCGGTAATGTTATGCTATTAATCGGTGATTGCTTCATTGTTTTTTAGCACATATAATGATGAGCTGAGGTCGGTTAGACCCTACATAACAAACGAAGAAGTAGAATAAGAAATTAGACGTTATTTTCCTTCTTGGTTGATCGCATACGTAAGGAGCTCGGTTATTACTTTTTGTATATGCACTTTACACAATAATTAACGGAACGTTGAACTTAATTTCTTATCTTATGGTATTTAGGTCGATCGTCCAGACGCCAACACTTGAGAATGAATCTATTAGAATTCTAGCTAAGTGGTCAATTTATGCCGTCAAAATCTGGCCAAGCTATTGTGTAAATGGGTTTAGGTTCAAGTCAACAACTGCCCCGATCAGAGACAAATTTATAGATCTCGAGGTACAAAAAATAGTTGTTTGTGTATCAAATTTTTGAACTATAAAGATGTCGACATAGGCAATAATTTCTTTGGCGTCTTATGGAAGATTGTGGAGCTGATATATAATTATGGAACAGAGCCTGCTAAGATCATGGTATTCAAGTGTGAATGGTTCGATATGATCCAAGATCAAGGTTAAAAAATAGATAAGCATGGTCTTGTGGATATAAACTACCGGCGTTGTCACGACCCGCACCCGGTATAGGGGCATGAGAGCGTGGGTACATCCAGCCTACGCTGCAGCGTCGGCGATAGAACGCTGTCTAGGTCACAATAAATACTAACATAACTAAATACCTGTCAATGATATCAATCTCCATAAGGAGGACAATATACATCTTACAATATATCCTAATGTAAACTCAATCACAATAACTATAAGAGTATAAAGGCACGATAAGAGATGAGAAGAATGACATAATAAAACACTATGTCTCAAAATATAGATAATCCACAGTCTAGCTGTCCAACACAAGTCTCCACCAGTCTCAAATTAAACTTAACATAAGTCTAAACATAAACTGAAATAACCTCAATAAGTCTCAGTGCATAATATAAATACTATCTAGATAGCTGCAGGCAATGTCTCATCTAAAGGAATAGTCTCCTCTAAGATCTCTGGTGTGTAATCTGCGTTTATACCCGGTCCATAGTGTGTGGTACAGAATTCCTCAAGATTCTCTGAAAAAAATATCTAGTCAGGATTGGAACGAAGTACAAGCACTAACAGCAGTTCCACATATATTGATAAAAACTATAACACAGTGTAAGAAATACAAGACATATATGGATAATTGGAAATAAGAAATATTGGAATAAGGGAATGCTGGAATAAAGAAATACTGGAACATCCTCATCAATGTACATCTAACAATAAAATAGAAATACAAGTACATGCAAGAATAATGAACTGGTATGTAAGTGTGTACAAGAACAATAACTAGAACATATGGAGATGCTAGATCAGTATACTAGAGATACAGGTCAAGAATCATCTAACTAAGTGTGTGAAACATCAGCATATCATGTGATCGGCTTGGGACTGATCATGCTCATTACATTGGTTAGCTATCATCCTTGTAAGGTCAGGCTAACCATCCGGATAGCTATGATACGAGTAATAGTCAGGCTAACCACATGTAACAGCTATGAGGCATGTAATGGTCAGGCTGCACTAACGTGAGGTGTGGGTGAGCTATAATGCATGTAAAGTTTGGGTATGATCACATAAGCTACTAATATTTCCCCGTTTTCCCCAGCTAGCACGATGGATTCCAATCACGACTCCTCGTGACAGGTCTCGATGATGCCAACTCGTGTAAATAACAGTGTCAGAGTCATGTACGCTATACAACAAGAATTATAGAGATAATCAACATAATAGAAACTGTCAGAGAATGTACTCTCCTGTGGTCCTTAGCTGGCAATACCAATGTCCGGGTTCCAAAGTACCGTCTGAATGATCCAACAGTCCTATAGATATATCATATAACACAATACTGCTTCAGACATTACACTACACACACAAAATCAACACAATAATCTTAGAGACTACGCTAGGGGGTCACGTTTGTAGTTGTTGTGCAAAACAGACAGTCAATGGTACGGTCTTGCCAGTACGTCGGTGTACATATAGCAGTCTACTATCATGCTACATGGTCACGGGTTAATGTAACTACGGGGTATTCGTGGTTACACTCTAGTAGATAGACGTATAATATATATTATCTATCATATACATTAATACTAATTAATTACAATTATAATAGATATATGTATATACATACTTAATAGAGTTTATACTATATATATATTTATATACGTATACATATACATACTAATCAATTTTATACATATTAAACGTATACTAGGGAATACCTATACAATACATATACATATTTATATATATACTAGTTTGAGAAATATATTATATATATATATATATATACCAATATACCTTTGAATATATACCAATACGTATGCAAATACGTATATACATACATCCATATAATTACATATACACAATCACATGAAATGATGGAAATGAGGGTAGGAACGAACCTGCGCGCGGCACGACGACGATGACGATGATGACGACGAGGGCGATGGTGAAGGTGAGGTAATCCGGCGAGGTGGTGTAGGGTGTTCAGGTGAAGAAAAGCAGGGAGGAGGAGAACGGCGGTTCAGAGGTCGGTTCCGGTTGGTACAGCAGTTCGAGGATGGCCCGGTCGACTCCGGCGTCGGGATGAGAAGTCCAGCGGGTCGAGGGGGTGTTCAGGCGAGTTCGAAGTCGGGATCCAGGCGGGCTGTCGTCGGCTTACAGTCGGGTTCAACTCCGGCGGACTGCTCAAGTCGAGCAGTGAGGGATGAACGGAGGTGTCGAGGACATCCGGCGGGGAGATGTCGACGTTGTCACGACCCAATTCCGTGGAATCGTTGGGGCGTCCCCCGAATCGTGACCGTCGTGCGGGCCTGGGGTTGCGCCCGCACAAGGCTAGAGTGTTTTGCATAACGAGCACATATTCAGAGTACGCAGCTAAATTTAAATACAGATTTGAAACATGAAAAAGTTCTCTTTATTGATAATGAACATCTATTATAAACTCTTGAAATGAGTCAGCTACTTGCCGTACGGGCTTACAAAAGTGTTGACACAAAATGAGATAGTCGTCCTGTACATTATATTCCTTTACTAAACTTCAAAATGTATAGACCTCCGGGCTGGAGGACGGCTTTGCCACGAAGCTGCACTCTTGAAATGAGTCAGCTACTTGCCGTACGGGCTTACAAAAGTGTTGACACAAAATGAGATAGTCGTCCTGTACATTATATCCCTTTACTAAACTTCAAAATGTATAGACCTCCGGGCTGGAGGACGGCTTTGCCACGAAGCTGCATTCTTGCTTGGGTTCTAGCTCATTTCTTCAAGTACTTCAAAATGCAACGCGGTTAGGATGCGCCTACAGCTGGACTGGATCGAAAAGATGACTTCGACTCGTCGCTCGGTTCGCCTTAGTGCGGGAAACCTGTTTCAACGAGGGTCAGTATGTCGAAACAAACTGGTGAAGGCGAGCTAAACCCAACTATACCAATCAACACGTTATTTTAATAAAGCATGCATATTTATTGTGGGCTTTCTATCTTGCCTTAGTTTATTCACAAGCTGTAGTATATATATAAAATACTGAAATGAACTTGCCACCGTTCGGTGGCTTTTACCTGTCCGTCTGAACCACATGCACAATACTTACCATGCCTTCCCTGCCACGAAGACACAAGTTAGTTTGTAACAGGTTTAAATATACATAGAGATCACTAACATGATGCCACAAAGGGACGGGTTATAGTCTCAAGACACAAATGATATACAACGCAGGTGGCGAGCCCCGATGCATAACACTTTGCCCTATAACATACGACTATACATACGTTTCGTCCGATCTGATCAGTCCCAGCGCCCCGGCGACCGTCCGCGGAACTCGTAACATACCTTGTGCACAAGTTGTCCGTGATCGAACGATATATTTTCTTAATTAACAGTTCATACAGTTGAGGCAACACGAGTACAAGACAAGCAGTATTTCATGATTCATTTTTGCATAGCCTCCCTGAACAATTATGCCCAATACAAGGAGTGTTCCATACTTAGCACAATTTATAGAAGAAGATACATTCTAACTAAAATTGAAGCATGTATAGAATATTTGAAATACGCTAGCATACAATAAGATAACAGTTCACATATTTGATTAACAAGCATAATATCCAAGTCTATTCCCATTTTATCTTAGCATCTTTTAGTTATTACTTGGTATCGTTTGATCAGGGCAACAAGGATGTAAGACTTTTGGGTGTGAAGCTTGGAAGAAGGGATAGCTAATCGGGATGGTAGCCACTCACTTAGTTGGTTGGAAGGGAGAAGAAAAGAGGCGCTTCAAGACTCCGCTCGTAAGTCGCCTACTGCCCGTTCACCTGCATCACGAACAGCTCGATCAATACCTCTTCCTCTCTTTCCATACTCAAAATTGAAACGCAGTGCAATGAACGAAAATAATGAAATCGATCAAAACCGTTCAAGGAAAATAAGCAAATCCGAAAACCAACTCAAAGTACGAAAGCAACAAGCGACATCGAAATCTGAGGCAATAAAGATAACAGCGGAGAGGTCCCTCCTGACTCTGTCGCTAAGTCGATCTCGGGGTCACGGTCCACTGAATATGGGAATCGATTCCGAAGAAGCAAATCCATAACGAGGATGAGTTCTTGTTTAATATATCCCAATCGAACGATACCGTCTTGTATTTCTTAGCCGCGCTTCCCGAATAGGGGAAACGGGACGCCACATCCTATCCAAGTAATTGGAAGTTTTATCCCGAAACTTAAGAATAGAACCTATCGCTAGGAAACATTACGTTGCGGTGGAAGCTTAGAGGGGAGCGGACAATCCCGAGCTATGTGGCCTTGCCTGCCACAGTTGAAGCACAGCCCTTTCCTGCTGTAACATATATCGGTAGTGTGCCCCTGTCGTTTACAAAAATCATAAAATGGTCTCGGGTTCCCTTTCTGATGGCCACCGTGGTTTTGAAGCTTTGTAGTATTGTTTCCTGTATCGTTGCTTTGGCGTTTGTGATTGTAAGTATGCACGCCGGTAGGAACGTGAGGATACTGCGGCTCAAGAGATAGAGCGTGATTCATGACTTCCCGCATTATCCGATACTATGAACGACTATGTGCGCATGGATGGCAGGGCGTAGACCACCTTCAAACCTTCTGGCTCAACTCGCTACATCAAGTAAATAGGCGCTAGCGAATTTGGAGAGTCGGTTGAATTCGGCGGAGTACTGTTTGACTGTCATACTGCCTTGCCTCAGTTGCACGAACTTGTTCTCCATCTGACGTCGTACTGGAGGGGGTATAAACTCCTCTTCAAACGCGGCACAAAAAGTCATCCACGAGATTGCCTCCTCTCCATGATCAAATTGAAGAGATCGTCGATGCACGTCCCACCAATCGTGCACGTTGAGGCGAAGCTGTAGTTGACCTCATACGACGCCCTTCTCTTCAGGGACCTCTAGCAGAGCGAAGTGGTCTTCAAGTTCGGCCAACCAATCTAGATCCACGATTGGGTCCTCAGTCCCGTTGAATGAATTGTTGCAGACTTTCTTGAAGTGGCCAAAGTCGAAGGTAGTCACTTCCCTCGTCCTTGAAATTTGTGGCGTCTCAACTTCAAGCACAAGCTATTCCACCAGAGTCGCTGCTGTTTTCGTGGAATGGTTGGAAGACAAAGTCTGAACGATCTGTTGCAGGGCATCTACCTGTTTCTGTTGGACTGAGAATCGAGCTTCTATATTGCCTTGAAACTTGAGCTGACTCTCCTCCGCCCACTTCTCGGCCCGTTCGTAGCGAGCATCGTCCCTTTGTTGGTTTGCCTCCAACATCCACAACATTTGCTGGATGGGATCGATGCTTGGCATGGCTCGTTGGCTCCTTGAGCTTCCCGAAGTGCCCGAACTACTTTCTTGGCTTTGCATTTCGTTCGGTGCTAGCGCTGAGGATTGCGCTTGTGCCATTCCTTTAAAAGAAGGTAAATTACATTAGGATCATAATGTATTATGGACTTATTGCATGAACGTATCTCATTTTGGCCTAGATAGTTTAAGAGTTCGCACAGGAATTTGATCGTTAAAGAAACTTTTCCAGTGCGATAGTCTTAGGAACTTGAATCTGTGCTCTGATACCACTATGTCACACCCCGATTTCGCTGAATCGTAGGGGGTAGCCACTCACTTAGTTGGTTGGAAGGGAGAAGGAAAGAGGCGCTTCAAGACTTCGCTCGTAAGCCGCCTACTTCTCGTTCACCTACATCATGAACAGCTCGATCAATACCTCTTTCTCTCTTTCCATACTCGGAATTGAAATGCAGTACAATGAACGAAAACAATGAAATCCATCGAAACCGTTCAAGGAAAATAAAAAAATCCGTAAACCAACTCAAAGCACGAAAGCAATAAGCAACATCGAAATCCGAGGCAATAAAGATAACAGCGGAGAGGTCCCTCCTGACTCTGCCGCTAAGTCGATCCCGGAGGCACGGTCCACTGAATATGGAAATCGATTCCGAAGAAGCAAATCCATAACGAGGACGAGTTCTTATTTCAATCTATCCCGATCGAACGATATCGTCTTGTATTTCTTAGCCGCGCTTCCCGAATAGGGGAAACGAGGCGCCACATCAAGGCCCACACGACGGTCACGCCGGTGGACGCCCCTACGATTCAGCGAAATCGGGGCATGACAGACGTTGGCTTCAGCCTTCTCTGGACGAGTACAGCTGCAGCGACGTTCACGGCGGGTTGGGCGAGTGAGCGATGGTCTCGACGGTCAGTTTTTGGCGGAGGACGAGGCGAGGGTGTTGTGTGGAAACGGGGAGATGCTCGACGGGTCCGGCGGGGAACAATAGGTCGGGGAAAGATGGGTGATCGGCTGTGGTTTGGTTTAGGTATAGAAAATAAAGAAAAAGGAAAAAGTAAAATAAGAGGATATTTATATATGTGTAGGTCTTGGGTTGACCTAAGAATTGTTGACTTGGTCAAATCCCTCTTGGAATTGGGCTTGGGTTGTCAGGTAGGTATTTTAATGGGCTAGGATTGACATGGTTCAAAATAAAAGGAGGGCTAATGTTTGAGGAGGTTGATGTTGTGTTACACACTCCAAAAAATCATGAAAAATATACATGAAGAAGAAAATGGTTTATTCACGTGTCGTGTCCAACGGGATGGACACCTTAATGCACTTTTGTATAAGAGTGCCCAATAATTAGAGAATTACACAAGTTTGGATTTATGGATTAATTAATTAGAAATAAATGCAATTGGTGTTCTAAAATTAATTAGAAGTACAAGGGACTGAAATTAAGTGGGACACAAGTGTCATGAATAAAGTAGACTCAGAATAGAATGTTACCCTAATTTGGGTTGCTCAAAATAGGTCGAGATTATGTCTCCAATTTTGACTGGAACACACAAGGATACAAAGTCGGTTTTATATAGAATTAAATACAATCGGTTGCGACGAATGTTGTACGCCTAAAATAAAGCACAACAAGACATAGTTATGAGTCACACAAAGTTCAAAATAATAGTCTGGCATATTTAGGATAAGGGTGCGAAGTCTGTTGGAAGTCTATGGCTAGTATAGTGCTCTAATTATCGAAGCTACGGTAAAGTACAACAATCAATTAAAATCACAGCAATTTAAATATAATTTAGCATGCAATCATTTAGACATAAATTTATGAAAAGATAAAAATACCCTTAATCTGAAAAGTGGGGTGACAAGTCTACCCTCCTTAAAAGAATTTTGTCCTCGAAATTAAAAATAAACTAGCACAAGAACAAACAATCAACAAGGAATTATAGCTCAAGTCTCGAAGAGATATGGATACTGCTCGCGCATTTCGTCCTCTCTCTTCCAGGTTGACTCTCCTAGAGAGTGATGTCTCCAGGCAACACGAACCAAGGGAATAGTCTGGTTCCGCCATACCTTCTTTCTATGATCCAAGATCTCAACGGGTTGTTCAGGATAGCTGAGCGTCGGTCCAACTTCGATCTCCGAGTGATCTAATACGTGACTAGGATCTGCCACGTACCTTCTCAGCTGTGACACATGGAATACGTCATGCACTCCTTCTTGAGCAGGCGGCAAGTCAAGTCTATAGGCCACTTCACCGACCCTTGCAAGAATACTGAACGGCCCGATGTATCATGGACTAAGCTTTTCGCCTCTACCAAAATGAATCGTGTCCCGTGTCGAAGAAATCCATAGGAACACCAAATCGCCAATCTAGAACAAACAATCTTAATACGCAATCTAAACAAAACAATCACAAACCAAAAAACAAATCAAACCAATACCTGAAACTCTAGGGGTCTACGGTGGCTATCGGCCCAATGCTGTTGTTTGTCCTGTGCCACTCGCAGTCTGTCTCTGATAAATTTTACCATTTTTGCTGTATCCATGACCATTTCTGGTCCTAAAAAAGCTTTCTCTCCAATATTATCCCAAGATAAAGGTGTACGACACCTTCGTCCGTATAAAGCCTCGAATGGTGACATCTCAATGCTGGCCTGGTAGCTGTTGTTGTAAGCAAACTCTACCAAGTGTAAATGATCCTCCCAAGAACCTCCGAGATCCAAAATGCAAGTGCGTAGCATATCTTCAAGAGTCTGAATAGTCCTTTCAGACTGTCCGTCTGTCTGGGGGTGATACGCGATACTGAACTTGAGTTGAGTGCCCAAGCTAGAATGCAGACTCCTCCGGAAATGGAAAGTGAAACGACTATCCCGATCTGAGATAATACTCACATGAACTCCATGTAATATGACAATCTGCTGCACGTACATCTCTGCTAACTTCTCTGTCGATGTACCCACTTTAAATGGTAAGAAGTGGGCTGATTTGGTCAATCTATCTACGATGACCCAAATCACGTCCTTTCCTCCTGGAGAACGTGGAAGTCCTGAAACAAAATCCATAGTCACATGCTCCACTTCCATTCTGGAATGGGTAAAGGTTGAAGCAATCCTCCTGGCCTCTGTCGATCTGCTTTTACCTACTGGCACACTAAACATCGGGATACAAAGCGTGCTTCCTCGTACTTCATACCATACCACCATACATGCTCCCTCAAATCTCGATACATCTTGTTGGCTCCGGGATGCATTGAGTATTGAGAGCGATGTGCCTCCTGCAAAACTTCTTCGCGCAGCTCTCCACTTGGCACACATATCCTCATGCCATGCCGCAGAGATCCATCATCCGCAATAGTGAAGTCGTCTATCAATCCTGTCCGAACTTGTGCTCTAATATTCCTTAGAGTCTCATCATCATACTGCGCAGCTCTAATTCTGTCCATCAGCTCCGATTATATCTGTAATCCCCACATCTGAATCTCAACTCCTGGAACTAGTACTTCAATTCCCAAGCTCTCAAGATCGGCTAATAAATGTCTATCTGAAGTCAAACACATAGCCATCGGATACCTGCTCAAGGTATTGGCGACTAGTTGGCCTTTCCTGGATGGTACTGTAATGAGATATCAAAGTCTTTCATCAATTATAACCACCTTCTCTGCCTTATGTTCAGCTCCTTCTATGTAAACACGTACTTCAAGCTTTTGTGGTCTGTGAAGATCTCCACACGCTCTCCGTACAGATAGTGTTTCTACAGCTTTAGGGCAAAGATAACTGCTGCTAACACCAGGTCGTGAGTGGGGTAGTTCTTTTCATGAGGGCGTAATTATCTTGAAGCATAGGCAATTACTTTTCCATGTTGTTGAAGAACGCATCCCAACCCTTTTTCTGAAGCATCACGTAGATAGTGAATCCATATGTCCCTGATGGCAATGTCAAAACTGGTGTTGTCGTCAATCTCTTTTTCAGCTCATCGAATGCGGCTTGATATTCTTCTGTCCAGATAAATTCCACATCTTTCTTGGTCAGCCTAGTCATTGGCTCTGCAATCTTGGAGAAGTCTTGTATAAATCTTCTGTAGTATCCTGTTAGTCCGAGAAAGCTCCTGATTTCAGCTACCGTACTGGGGGTAGCCCATGATTCCACTACTTCGATCTTCTTTGGGTTAACTGAAATTCCGTTACCCGTCACCATATGTCCAAGAAATTCAACCTTGTCAAGGAAGAACTCACACGTTAAAAGCTTTCAGTACAACTTCTCTCTCCTGAGAGTCTTTAAGACCATCCTCAGGTGCTCTTTATGCTCTTCTGGAGTCTTTGAATATATTAGAATATCGTCAATAAACACCACTACGAACTTGTCAAGGTACTGGTGGAATACCTTGTTCATCAAGTTCATAAATACTGCTGGTGCATTGGATAAACCAAACGGCATTACTGTGAATTTAAACTGGCCATATCTGATCCGAAAAGCTATCTTCGGTATGTCTTCCTTCTTTACCTTCACCTAGTGATAGCCTGACCACAAGTCTATTTTTGAAAATACCTTCGCTCCGCTCAATTGATCGAAGAGATCATCTATCCTCGACAGCGGGTATTTGTTCTTGATAGTAAGGTTATTCAGAGCTCTATAATCGATACACATGTGTACCGTGCCATCCTTCTTCGGTACAAATAATACCGGTGCTCCCCATGACGATGAACTGGATCTAATAAAACCTTTGTCTTGCAGCTCCTCAACTTGCTTCTTCAGTTCCACCAACTCGTTGTTGTTGACTCTATAGACATGTTACGAAATAGGCTCCGCTCTAGAGAATTCAACATCTCTGTCTGGTGGCAAACCTGACAACTCCTCTGGAAATACATCCAGGAATTCTGCTATCAGTGGATGTGGTAACTCCTCTTCTTCCATCCTGGCTCCACAAAAAGTGCCTCTGCTTTGCTCCTCTGCTCCTCTGGCGAACTCGACTCTGGCTCTCCTGGTGGTCGAAATACTACTCTACCTCCATGACAATCTATAGAAGCATGGTGTTTACTCATCCAGTCCATTCTGAGTACAATATCGTATCCCGGAAGTGGAATAACGAGTAAACTTATGCTCAACTCTCGGCCTTCCAATAATACTCCGATCTTTGCAATAATCATGGACTAGGATAATGCCTCCTCCAGTCGTGATCCTGCAAGTCCTATTTAATGGTTCCGTTTCTAAACGATGCTTAAGGGCATAAGATATAGATACGAAACTATGGGAAGCGCCAGAATCAAATAATGCAAGTGCTGGAATAGAATCCAGTAAAACTGAATTTGAAATCATGTCTCCAGCTGGCTCGGCCTCCTCAGTAGTCATGGCGTAAGCTCGTCCCTGTGGTGCTCCTCTCTGCTGCTGCTGGTGCTGAGCAAACCTCTGCTGCTGTGGTGAAAGTGGAGGTCCTCTCTGCTGGCCTCCTGGTACAATAGGTGCTCTGGCTGGTCCTGTTTGAGTTGCTCCTCCTCCCTGGCGAGTCTGAACAGCTGGGCAGTCCCTCAGTTGATGTGCTGATGATCCACATGACAAATAGGTACCCAACCTTTTCCTGCAGATGTCTCTTGTATGTCCCATCTTTCTGCAATACGCACATGGGGCAACGGACTGATTCTGTCTCTGTGGTTGCTGTTGCTGAATATGTCCGCGAACTGGTGCCTGTTGCTGGTATTGCTGCTGGTACGACCTCTGTTGTTGCCGTTGTTGAAAGTGTGGGCGCTTGGCTAGTCCTGTGTTACCACTGGCTCCTCCAGAAGTGTTGCGTCCTCTCTTGGGCCTGAGGTCCAAGTCGTCTTCGGCAATCTGGGCATCCATCAGAATACCCTCAAATGTAGAGGTGCATCGTCCCGAAGTACGAGACTTGATCTCTCTATTCAATCTCTTTCTAAATTTTTGTTCTTTGTCTCCTAGATCTCGAATCATCGATGGCGCATATCGACTCAATCGGCAAAACTCTGCGGCATATTCGTCGACTGACATGCCTCCTTGGATTAAGTCATGGAACTGACTTTCTAATGCTCCCAAGGCTACGTCAGGAAATAATTTCTCCTTGAAGAGCTCCTTAAAGTCCTCCCAAGTAAGTCCTTCAACGGTGAGTCTCGGATCTGTACGATACCATGTCAGCGCGATATGAAACATCTGACTGCCAGCGGCCTCTATATGAAGAATCTTCGGAATCTGTGATAAGCGCAAGTTCCTCTCTATATCCTCTAACCAATCGTCAACATAGAGTATTCCTTCAGTGCCTTTGAACTCTCGAGGCATCATCCTCTTGAAGTCCAGTACTCTGTTATTGCTGGCCATGATGTTGCGGTTGTCGTGCTACTCTCTCCACAGCCTGGAGAGCCACCTGATGGGCATTCTCCATGCTCTCTCTCATCAGCTCTGTCTGCGCCCGGTGTGCTTCAGCTTGCACTCTCTGAGCCTCAGCTTGAACATACTGAGCTTCTGCTGTTACTCTCTGGGCCTCTAGCATGCCCTGCATTAGTGCGAACATCTGTGCCCCGTCAGTGGGCACTCCTCCTGGAATTGGTGTCAGTGGTGGTGGAAGGTTGTCTGTCATAGCTAGGGCAATCCTCTAAATAGGTGGAGGAGGATTTTTGTTAGCTGCAGATACTCCCACATGAACAGGAGATGTAGGAGGAACTCCAGGTGTCTGTTCGTCGGGTTGAGAGGTGGCAGACCTCTCTGAATTTGATGCTCCCACTCTCATAGATCTAGTATTCGGCGGTATCCTAAATACAGACCAAAAAAATTAATTAAGCTGGTAGATACGATATTATCAAAGAAGGACAGTAAATTCTAGAGGAAGCAATCAATTAGAATAGCATTGTGAAAATTAGAATTTCCTAGTGTGATTGAGCATACTCTCATCCTAGATCCTATTTTCGATATCCTATTGCAGGCTCATAGCAGTATAACTAAGTTGTCGCACTACCACGATATCGCATAACTTGCGAAACTAGACCTGCATGGGCCATCACTAAAAATGTGTCATGACCCGCACCCGGTATAGGGGTACGAGAGCGTGGGTATGTCTAGCCTACGCCGCAGCACCGACGGTAGAACACTGTCTAGGTCACAATAAATACTAACATAACTAAATACCTGCCAATGATATCAATCTCCATTAGGAGGACAATATAAATCTCATAATATCTCCTAATGTAAACTCAATCACAACAACTATAAGAGTATAAAGGCACGATAAGAGATGAGAAGAATGACTTAGTAAAATACCATGTCTCAAAATATAGATAATCCACAGTCTAGCTGTCCAATACAAGTCTCCACCAGTCTCAAATTAAACTTAACATAAGTCTAAACATAACCTGAAATAACCTCAATAAGTCTCAGTGCATAATATAAATACTATCTAGATAGCTGCAGGCAATCTCTCATCTAAAGGAATGGTCTCCTCTAAGATCTCTGGTGTGTAATCTATGTCTATACCCGGTCCATAGTGTGTGGTACCAAAATTCTCAAGATCCTCTGAAAAAAATATCCAGTCAGGATTGGAACGAAGTACAAGCACTAACAACAGTTCCACATATATTAACAAAAACTATAACACAGTATAAGAAATACAAGACAGATATGGATAACTGGCAATAAGAAATACTGGAATAAGGGAATGCTAGAATAAAGAAATACTGGAACATCCTCATCAATGTACATCTAGCAATGAAATATAAATACAAGTACACGCAAGAACAATGAACTGGTATGTAAGTGTGTACAAGAACAATAACTAGAACATATGGAGAAGCTAGATCAGTATACTAGAGATACAGGTCAAGAATCATCTAACTAAGTGTGTGAAACATTAGCATATCATGTGATCAGCTTGGGACTGATCAGGCTTATTACATTGATTAGCTATCATCCTTGTAAGGTCAGGCTAACCATCCGGATAGCTATGATACGAGTAATAGTCAGGCTAACCACATGTAACAGCTATGAGGCATGTAATGTTCAGGCTGCACCGACATGAGGTGTGGGTGAGCTATAATGCATGTAAAGTTTAGGTATGATCACATAAGCTACTAACATTTCCCTATTTTCCCCAGCTAGCACGATGGGTTCCAATCATGACTCCTCGTGATAGGTCTCGATGATGCCAACTCGTGTAAATAACAGTGTCAGAGTCATGTACGCTATACAACAAGAATTATAGAGATAATCAACATAATGGAAACTATCAGAGAATGTACTCTCCTGTGGTCCTTAGCTGGCAATACCAATGTCCGGGTTCCAAAGTACCGTCTGAATGATCCAACAGTCCTATAGACATATCATATAACACAATACTGCATCAGACATTACACTACACACACAAAATCAACACAATAATCTTAGAGACTATGCTAGGGGGTCACGTCTGTAGTTGTTGTACAAAACAGACAGTCAATGGTACGGTCTTGCCAGTACGTCGGTGTACATATAGCAGTCTACTATCATGCTACATGGTCACGGGTTAATGTAACTACGGGGTATTCGTGGTTACACTCTAGTAGATAGACGTATAATACATATTATCTATCATATATATTAATACTAATTAATTACAATTATAATAGATATATGTATATACATACTTAATAGAGTTTATACTATATATATATTTATATACGTATACATATACATACTAATCAATTTTATACATATTAAACGTATACTAGGGAATACCTATACAATACATATACATATGTATATATATACTAGTTTGAGAAATATTATATATATATATACCAATATACCTTTGAATATATACCAATACGTATGCAAATACGTACATACATACATCCATATAATTACATATACACAATCACATGAAATGACGGGAATGAGGGCAGGAACGAACCTGCACGCGGCACGACGACGATGACGATGATGACGACGAGGGCGATGGTGAAGGTGAGGTAATCCGGCGAGGTGGTATAGGGTGTTTAGATGAAGGAAAGCAGGAAGGAGGAGAACGGCGGTTCAGAGGTCGGTTCCGGTTGGTACAGCGGTTCGAGGATGGCCCGGTCGACTCCGACGTCGGGATGAGAAGTCCAGCGAATTGAGGGGGTATTCAGGCGAGTTCGAAGTCGGGATCCAGGCGGGCTATCGTCGGCTTACAGTCGGGTTCAACTCCGGCAGACTGCTCAAGTCGAGCGGTGAGGGATGAACGGAGGTGTCGAGGTCATCCGGCGGGGAGATGTCGACGTTGTCATAACCCAATTCCGTGGAATCGTTGGGGCGTCCCCTGAATCATGACCGTCATGCGGGCCTGGGGTTGCGCCCGCACAAGGCTAGAGTGTTTTGCATAACGAGCACATATTCAGAGTACGCAGCTAAATTTAAACACGGATTTGAAACATGAAAAAGTTCTCTTTATTGATAATGAACATCTGTTATAAACTCTTGAAATAAGTCAGCTACTTGCCGCACGGGCTTACAAAAGTGTTGACATAAAATGAGATAGTCGTCATGTACATTACATCCCTTTAATAAACTTCAAAATGTATAGACCTCCGGGCTGGAGGACTGCTTTGCCATGAAGCTGCATTCTTGCTTGGGTTCTAGCTCCTTTCTTCAAGTACTTCAAAATGCGGCGCGGTCAGGATGCGCCTACAGCTGGACTGGATCGAAAAGACGACTTTGACTCGTCGCTCGGTTCGCCTTTGTACGGAAAACCTGTTTCAACGAGGATCAGTATGTCAAAATATACTGGTGAAGGCGAACTAAACCCAACTATACCAATCAACACGTTGATTTAATGAAGCATGCATATTTATTGTGGTCTTTCTATCTTGCCTTAGTTCATTTACAAGCAGCAGTATATATATAAAATACTAAAATGAACTTGCCACCGTTCGGTGGCTTTTACCTGTCTGTCTGAACCACATGCACAATACTTACCATGCCTTCCCTGCCACGAAGACACAAGTTAGTTTGCAACAGGTTTAAATATACATGGAGATCACTAGCATGATGCCACAAAGGGACGGGTTATAGTCTCAAGACACAAATGATATACAACGCAGGTGGCGAGCCCCGATGCATAACACTTTGCCCTATAACATACGACTATACATACGTTCCGTCCGGATCGGATCAGTCCCAGCGCCCCGGCGACCGTCCGCGGAACTCATAACATACCTTGTGCACAAGTTGTCCGTGATCGAACGATATATTTCCTTAATTAACAGTTCATACAGTTGAGGCAACACGAGTACAAGACAAGCAGTATTTCATGATTCATTTTTGCATAGCCTTCCTGAACAATTATGCCCAATACAATGAGTGTTCCATACTTAGTACAATTCATAGAAGAAGATACATTCTAACTAAAATTAAAGCATGTATAGAACATTTGAAATACGCTAGCATACAATAAGATAACAGTTCACATGTTTGATTAACAAGCATAATATCCAAGTCTATTCCCATTTTATCTTAGCATCTTTTAGTTATTACTTGGTATCGTTTGATCGAGGCAACAATTTGGGTATGAAGCTTGGAAGAAGGGATAGCTAATCGGGATGGTAGCCACTCACTTAGTTGGTTGGAAGGGAGAAGGAAAGAGGCGCTTTAAGACTCCGCTCGTAAGTCGTCTAATGCCCGTTCACCTACACCACGAACAGCTCGATCAATACCTCTTCCTCTCTTTCCATACTCGAAATTGAAACGCAGTGCAATGAACGAAAATAATGAAATCGATCAAAACCGTTCAAGGAAAACAAGCAAATCCGAAAACCAACTCAAAGCACGAAAACAACAAGCGACATCGAAATTTGAGGCAATAAAGATAACAGCGGAGAGGTCCCTCCTGACTCTGTCGCTAAGTCGATCTCGGGGTCACGGTCCACTGAATATGGGAATCGATTCCGAAGAAGCAAATCCATAACGAGGATGAGTTCTTGTTTAATCTATCCCAATCGAACGATACCGTCTTGTATTTCTTAGCCGCGCTTCCCGAATAGGGGAAACGGGACGCCACATCCTATCCAAGTAATTGGAAGTTTTATCCCAAAACTTAAGAATAGAACCTATCGCTAGGAAACATTACGTTGCGGTGGAAGCTTAGAGGGGAGCGGACAATCCCGAGCTATGTGGCCTTGCCCGCCATAGTTGAAGCACAGCCCTTTCCTGCTGTAACATATATCGGTAGTGTGCCCCTGTCGTTTACAAAAATCACAAAATGGTCTCGGGTTCCCTTTCTGATGGCCACCATGGTTTTGATGCTTTGTAGTGTTGTTTCCTCTATCGTTGCTTTGGCGTTTGTGATTGTAAGTATGCACAACGCCGGTAGGAACGTGAGGATACTGTGGCTCAAGAGATAGAGCGTGATTCATGACTTTCCGCATTGTCCGATACTATGAACGACTATGTGCGCATGGATGGCAGGGCGTAGACCACCTTCAAACCTTCTGGCTCGACTCGCTACATCAAGTAAATAGGCGCTAGCGAATTTAGAGAGTCGGTTGAATTCGGCGGAGTACTGTTTGACTGTCATGTTGCCTTGCCTCAGTTGCACGAACTCGTTCTCCATCTGACGTCGTATTGGAGGGGGTATAAACTCCTCTTCAAACGCGGCACGAAAAGTCGTCCACGAGATCGCCTCCTCTCCATGATCAAATTGAAGAGATCATCGATGCACGACCCACCAATCGTGCGCGTTGAGGCGAAGCTGTAGTTGACCTCATACGACACGCTTCTCTTTGGGGACCTATAGCAGAGCGAAGTGGTCTTCAAGTTCGGCCAACCAATATAGATCCACGATTGGGTCCTCTGTCCCGTTGAATGGATTATTGCAGACTTTCTTGAATGTCCAAAGTCGAAGGCAGTCACTTCCCTCGTCCTTGGAATTTATGGCATCTCAACTTCAAGCACGGGCTGTTCCACCGGAGTCGCTGCTATTTCCGAGGAATGGTTGGAAGACAAATTCTGAACAATCTATTGTAGGGCATCTACCTGCTTCTGTTGGACTGAGAATCGAGCTTCTATATTGCCTTGAAACTTGAGCTGACTCTCCTCCGCCCGCTTCTCGGCCCGTTCGTAGCGAGCCTCGTCCCTTTGTTGGTTTGCCTCCAATATCCGCAATATTTGCTGGATGGGATCGATGCTTGGCACGGCTCGTTGGCTCCTTGAACTTCCCAAAGTGCCCGAACTACTTTCTTGGCCTTGCATTTCGTCCGGTGCTAGCGCTGAGGATTGCGCTGGTGCCATTCCTTCAAAAGCAGATAAATTACATTAGGATCATAATGTATTATGGACTTATTGCATGAACGTATCTCATTTTGGCCTAGCGAGTTCAAGAGTTCGCACAGGAATTTGATCGTTAAAGGAACTTTTCCAGTGCGACAGTCTAAGGAACTTGAATCTGTGCTCTGATACCACTATGTCATGCCTCGATTTTGCCGAATCGTAGGGGGTAGCCACTCACTTAGTTGGTTGGAAGGGAGAAGGAAAGAGGCGCTTCAAGACTTCGCTTGTAAGCCGCCTACTTCTTGTTCACCAACATCACGAACAGCTCGATCAATACCTCTTCCTCTCTTTCCATACTCGGAATTAAAATGCAGTGCAATGAAAGAAAATAATAAAATCCATCAAAACCGTTCAAGGAAAACAAGCAAATCCGTAAACCAACTCAAAGCACGAAAGCAACAAGCAACATCGAAATCTGAGGCAATAAAGATAACAGCGGAGAGGTCCCTCCTGACTCTACCGCTAAGTCGATCCCGGGGGCACGGTCCACTGAATATGGGAATCGATTCCGAAGAAGCAAATCCATAACGAGGACGAGTTCTTATTTTAATTTATCCCGATCGAACGATACCGTCTTTTATTTATTAGCCGTGCTTCCCGAATAGGGGAAATGAGGCGCCACATCAAGGCCCACACGGCGGTCACACCGGGGGACGCCCCTACGATTCAGCAAAATTGGGGCGTGATAGACGTTGGCTTCAGCCTTCTCTGGTCGAGTACAGGCTGCAGCGACGTTCACGGCGGGTTGGACGAGTGAGCGATAGTCTCGACGGTCAGTTTTCGATGGAGGACGAGGCGAGGGTGTTGTGTGGAAACGGGGGGATGCTCGACGGGTCCAGCGGGGAACAATAGGTCGGGGAAAGATGGGTGATCGGCTGTGGTTTGGTTTAGGTATAGAAAATAAAGAAAAAGAAAAAAGTAAAATAAGAGGATATTTATATATGTGTAGGTCTTGGGTTGACCTAAAAATTATTGACTTGGTCAAATCCCTCTTGGAATTGGGCTTGGGTTGTCAGGTAGGTATTTTAATGGGCTAGGATTGACATGGTTCAAAATAAAAGGAGGGCCAATGTTTGAGGAGGTTGATGTTGTGTTACACACTCCAAAAAATCATGGAAAAATACACATGAAGAAGAAAATAGTTTATTCACGTGTCGTGTCCAACGGGATGGACACCTTAATGCACTTTTGCATAAGAGTGCCCAATAATTAGAGAATTACACAAGTTTGGATTTATGGATTAATTAATTAGAAATAAATTCAATTGGTGTTCTAAAATTAATTAGAAGTACAAGGGACTGAAATTAAGTGGGACACAAGTGTCATGAATAAAGTAGACTCAGAATAGAATGTTACCCTAATTTGGGTTGCTCAAAATAGGTCGAGATTGTGTCTACAATTTTGATTGGAACACATAAGGATACAAAGTTGGTTTTATATAGAATTAAATACAATCGGTTGCGACGAATGTTGTACGCCTAAAATGAAGCACAACAAGACATAGTTATGAGTCACACAAGGTTCAAAATAATAGTCTGGCACGTCTAGGACAAGGGTGCGAAGTCTGTTGGAAGTATATGGCTAGTGTAGTGCTCTAATTATCGAAGCTACGGTAAAGTACAACAATCAATTAAAATCACAGTAATTTAAATATAATTTAGCATGCAATCATTTAGACATAAAATTATAAAAAGACAAAAATACCCTTAATCTGAAAAGTAGGGGTGACAAGTCTACCCTCCTTAAAAGAATTTCATCCTCGAAATTAAAAATAAACTAGCACAAGAACAAACTATCAATAAGGAATTATAGCTCAAGTCTCGAAGAGATACGGATACTGCTCGCGCATTTCGTCCTCTCTCTTCCAGCTTGACTCTCTTGGAGAGTGATGTCTCCAGGCAACACAAACCAAGGGAATAGTCTGGTTCCATAATACCTTCTCTCTACGATCCAAGATCTCAACGGGTTGTTCAGGATAGCTGAGCGTCGGTCCAACTTCGATCTCCGAATGATCTAATACGTGACTAGGATCTGCCACATACCTTCTCAGCTGTGACACATGGAACACGTCATGCACTCCTTCTAGAGCAGGCAGCAAGTCAAGTCTATAGGCCACTGCACCGACCCTTGCAAGAATACTGAAGGGTCTGATGTATCATGGACTAAGCTTTCCGCCTCTACCAAAATGAATCGTGTCCCGTGTCAGAGAAATCCGTAGGAACACCAAATTACAAACCTAGAACAAACAATCTGAATACGCAATCTAAACAAAACAATCACAAACCAAAAAATAAATTAAACTAATACCTGAAACTCTAGGGGTCTACGGTGGCTATCGGCCCAATGCTGCTGTCTGTCCTGCGCCACTCGCAGTCTGTCTCTGATAAGTTTCACCATTTCTGCTGCATCCACGACCATTTCTGGTCCTAAAAAAGCTCTCTCCAATATTATCCCAAGATAAAGGTGTACGACACCTTCGTCCGTATAAAGCCTCGAATGGTGACATCTCAATGCTGGCCTGGTAGCTATTGTTGTAAGCAAACTCTACCAAGTGTAAATGATCCTCCCAAGAACCTCCGAGATCCAAAACGCAAGTGCGTAGCATATCTTCAAGAGTCTGAATAGTCCTTTCAGACTGAACGTGAGCTGAGTGCCCAAGCTAGACAGCAAACTCCTCCAGAAATGGAAAGTGAAACGACTATCCCGATCTGAGACAATACTCACATGAACTCCATGTAATCTGACAATCTGCTGCACGTACATCTCCGCTAACTTCTCCGTCGATGTACCCACTTTAAATGGTAAGAAGTGGGCTAATTTGGTCAATCTATCTACGATGACCCAAATTACATCCTTTCCTCCTGGAGAACGTGGAAGTCCTGAAACGAAATCCATAGTCACATGCTCCACTTCCATTCTAGAATGGGTAAAGGTTGAAGCAATCCTCCTGGCCTCTGTCGATCTGCTTTTACCTACTGGCACACTAAATATCGGAATACAAAGCGTGCTACCTCGTACTTCATACCATACCACCATACATGCTCCCTCAAATCTTGATACATCTTGTTGGCTCCGGGATGCATCGAGTATTGAGAGCGATGTGCCTCCTGCAAAAATTCTTCGCGCAGCTCTCCACTTGGCACACATATCCTCATGCCATGCCGCAGAGATCCATCATCCGCAATAGTGAAGTCGTCTATCAATCCTGTCCGAACTTGTGCTCTAATATTCCTTAGAGTCTCATCATCATACTGTGCAGCTCTAATTTTGTCCATCAGCTCCGATTGTATCTGTAATCCCTACATCTGAATCTCAACTCCTGGAACTAGTACTTCAATTCCCAAGCTCTCAAGATCAGCTAATAAATGTCTATCTGAAGTCAAACACATAGCCATCGGATACCTTCTCAAGGCAATGGCGACTACGTTGGCCTTTCCTGGATGGTTCTGTAATGAGATATCAAAGTCTTTCATCAATTCTAACCACCTTCTCTGCCTCATGTTCAGCTCCTTCTGTGTAAACACGTACTTCAAGCTTTTGTGGTCTATGAAGATCTCTACACGCTCTCCGTACAGATAGTGTTTCCACAGCTTTAAGGCAAAGATAACTGCTGCTAAGTCCAGGTCGTGAGTGGGGTAGTTCTTTTCATGAGGGCATAATTATCTTGAAGCATAGGCAATTACTTTTCCATATTGCTGAAGAATGCATCCCAAACCTTTTTCTGAAGCATCACTATAGATAGTGAATCCACATGTCCCTGATGGCAATGTCAAAACTGGTGTTATCGTCAATCTCTTCTTCAGCTCATCGAATGTGGCTTGACATTCTTCTATCCAGATAAATTCTACATCTTTCTTGGTCAGCCTAGTCATTGGCTCTGCAATCTTAGAGAAGTCTTGTACAAATCTTCTGTAGTATCCTGCTAGTTCGAGAAAGCTCCTGATTTTAGCTACCGTATTGGGGGTAGCCCATGATTCCACTGCTTCGATCTTCTTTGGGTTAACTGAAATTCCGTTACCCGTCACCATATGTCCAAGAAATTTAACCTTGTCAAGGAAGAACTCGCACGTTGAAAGCTTTTCGTATAACTTCTCTCTCCTGAGAGTCTTTAAGACCATCCTCAGGTGCTCTTTATGCTCTTCTGGGGTCTTTGAATATATTAGAATATCTTCAATAAACACCACTATGAACTTGTCAAGGTACTGGTGGAATACCTTGTTCATCAAGTTCATAAATACTGCTGGTGCATTAGTTAAACCAAACGACATTACTGTAAATTCAAACTGGCCATATCTGGTCCGAAAAGCTGTCTTCGGTATGTCTTCCTTCTTTACCTTCACCTGGTGATAGCCTGACCACAAGTCTATTTTTGAAAATACCTTCGCTCCGCTCAATTGATCGAAGAGATCATCTATCCTCGACAGCGGGTATTTGTTCTTGATAGTGAGGTTATTCAGAGCTCTATAATCGATACACATGTGTACCGTACCGTCCTTCTTCGGTACAAATAATATCGGTGCTCCCCATAACGATGAACTGGATCTAATAAAACCTTTGTCTTGTAGCTCCTCAACTTGCTTCTTCAGTTCCACCAACTCGTTGTTGTTGACTCTATAGACATATTACGAAATAGGCTCCGCTCCTGGTATCAAGTCTATAGAGAATTCAATATCTCAGTCTGGCGGCAAACCTGACAACTCCTCTGGAAATACATCCAGGAATTCTGCTATCAGTGGATGTGGTAACTCCTCTTCTTCCATCCTGGCTCCACAAAAAGTGCCTCTGCTTTGCTCCTCTGCTCCTCTGGCGATCTCGAACTCCGGCTCTCCTAGTGGTCGAAATACTACTCTACCTCCATGACAATCTATAGAAGCATGGTGTTTACTCAACCAGTCCATTCTAAGTACAATATCGTATCCCGGAAGTGGCATAACGAGTAAACTCACGCTCAACTCTCGGCCTTCTAATGACACTCTCCGATCTTTGCAATAATCACGGACTAGGATAATGCCTCCTCCAGTCGTGATCTTGCAAGTCCTATTTAATGGTTCCGTTTCTAAACGATGCTTAAGGGCATAAGATACAGATACAAAACTATGGAAAGCGCCAGAATCAAATAATGCAGTGCTGGAATAGAATCGAGTAAAACTGAATTTGAAATCACGTCTCCAGCTGGCTCGGCCTCCTCAGTAGTCATGGCATAAGCTCGTCCCTGTGGTGCTCCTCTCTGTTGCTGCTGGTGCTGAGCAAACCTCTGCTGCTGTGGTGAAAGTGGAGGTCCTCTCTGCTGGCCTCCTGGTACAATATATGCTCTGGCTGGTCCTCTTTGAGCTGCTGCTCCTCCCTGGCGAGTCTGAACAGCTGGGCAGTCTCCCAGCTGATGTGCTGATGATCCACATGACAAACAGGTACCCAACCTTTTCCTATAGATGTCTCTTGTATGTCCCATCTTTCTGCAATACGCATATGGGGCAACGGGCTGATTCTGTCTCTGTGGTTGCTGTTGCTGAATATGTCCGTGAACTGGTGCCTGTTGCTGGTGTTGCTGCTGGTACGGCCTCTGTTGTTGTTGTTGTTGTTGAAAGTGTGGGCGCTTGGTTGGTCCTGTGTTACCACTGGCTCCTCCAGAAGTGTCGCGTCCTCTCTTAGGCCTGAGGTCCAAGTCGTCTTCGGCAATCTGGGCATCCATCAGAATACCATCAAATGTAGCGGTGCGTCGTCCCGAAGTACGAGACTTGATCTATCTATTCAATCCCTTTCTGAATTTTTGTGCTCTGTCTCCTAGATCTCGAATCATCGATGGCGCATATCGACTCAATCGGCAAAACTCTGCGGCATATTCGTCGACTGACATGCCTCCTTGGATTAAGTCATGGAACTGACTTTCTAATGCTCCCAAGGCTACGTCAGGAAATAATTTTTCCTTGAAGAGCTCCTTCCTCCCAAGTAAGTCCTTCAACGGTTAGTCTCGGATCTGTACGATACCACGTTAGTGTGATATCAAACATCTAACTACCAGCGGCCTCTATCTGAAGAATCTTCAGAATCTGTGATAAGTGCAAGTTCCTCTCTATGTCCTCTAACCAATCGTCAGCATAGAGTATTCATTCAGTGCCTTTGAACTCTCGAGGCATCATCCTCTTGAAGTCCACTACTCTTTTGTTGCTGGCCATGATGTTGCGGTTGTCGTGCTACTCTCTCCACAGCCTGGAGAGCCACCTGATGGGCATTCTCCATGCTCTCTCTCATCAGCTCTGTCTGCACCTGGTGTGCTTCTGCTTGCACTCTCTAAGCCTCAGCTTGAACACGCTGAGCTTCTGCTGTTACTCTCTGGGCCTCTAGCATGTCCTGCATTAGTGTGAACATCTGTGCCCCGTCAGTGGGCACTCCTCCGGGAATCGGTGTCCGTGGTGGTGGAAGGTTGTTTGTCATAGCTGGGGCAATCCTCTGAATAGGTAGAGGAGGAGTCCCGTTAGCTGCAGATACTCCCACATGAACAGGAGATGTAAGAGGAACTCCAGGTGTCTGTTCGTCGGGTTGAGAGGTGGCAGACCTCTCTGAATTTGATGCTCCCACTCTCATAGATCTAGTATTCGGTGGTATCCTGAATACAGATCAAAAAAATCAATTAAGATGGTAGATACGATATTATCAAGGAAGGACAGTAAATTCTAGAGGAAGTAATCAATTAGAATAATATTGTGAAAATTAGAATTTTCTAGTGTGATTGAGCATACTTTCATCCTAGATCCTATTTCCTATATCCTATTGCAGGCTCGTAGCAGTACAACTAAGTTGTCGTACTACCACGGTATCGCATAACTTGCGAAACTAGACCTACATGGGTCACCACTAAAATGTGTTATGACCCGCACCCGGTATAGGGGTATGAGAGCGTGGGTACGTCCAGCCTACGCCGCAGCATCGGCGGTAGAACACTGTCTAGGTCACAATAAATACTAACATAACTAAATACCTGCCAATGATATCAATCTCCATAAGGAGGACAATATACATCTCACAATATCTCCTAATGTAAACTCAATCATAACAACTATAAGAGTATAAAGGCACGATAAGAGATGAGAAGAATGACATAGTAAAATACCATGTCTCAAAATATAGATAATCCACAGTCTAGCTGTCCAATACAAGTCTCCACCAGTCTCAAATTAAACTTAACATAAGTCTAAACATAAACTGAAATAACCTCAATAAGTCTCAATGCATAATATAAATACTATCTAGATAGCTGCAGGCAATCTCTCATCTAAAGGAATGGTCTCCTCTAAGATCTCTGGTATATAATCTGCATCTATACCCGGTCCATAGTGTGTGGTACAAAAATCCTCAAGATCCTCTAGAAAAAATATCCAGTCAGGATTGGAACGAAGTACAAGCACTAACAACAGTTCCACATATATTGACAAAAACTATAACACAGTATAAGAAATACAAGACAGATATGGATAACTGGCAATAAGAAATACTGGAATAAGAGAATGCTGGAATAAAGAAATACTGGAACATCCTCATCAATGTACATCTAGCAATAAAATAGAAATACAAGTACACGCAAAAATAATGAACTGGTATGTAAGTGTGTACAAGAACAATAACTAGAACATGTGGAGATGCTAGATCAATATACTAGAGATACAGGTCAAGAATTATCTAACTAAGTGTGTGAAACATCAACATATCATGTGATCGACTTGGGACTGATCAGGCTCATTACATTGGTTAGCTATCATCCTTGTAAGGTCAGGCTAACCATCCGGATAGCTATGATGCGAGTAATAGTCAGGCTAACCACATGTAATAGCTATGAGGCATGTAATGGTTAGGTTGCACCGACGTGAGGTCTGGGTGAGCTATGATGCATGTAAAGTTTGGGTATGATCACATAAACTACTAATATTTTCCCGTTTTTTCCAGCTAGTACGATAGATTCCAATCACGACTCCTCATGACAGGTCTCGATTAACAGTACCAGAGTCATGTACGCTATACAATAAGAATTATAGAGATAATCAACATAATAGAAACTGTCAGAGAATGTACTCGTCTGTGGTCCTTAGCAGGCAATACCAATATCCGGGTTCCAAAGTACCGTCTGAATGATCCAACAGTCCTATAGACATATCATATAACACAATACTGCATCAGACATTACACTACATACACAAAATCAACACAATGATCTCAGAGACTATGCTAGGGGGTCACGTCTGTAGTTGCTGTGCAAAACAGACAGTCAATGGTATGGTCTTGCCAGTACGTCGGTGTACATATGGCAGTCTGCTATCATGCTACATGGTCACGGGTTAATGTAACTACGACGTATCCGTGGTTACACTCTAGTAGATAGACGTATAATACATATTATCTATCATATACATTAATACTAATTAATTACAATTATAATAGATATATGTATATACATACTTAATAGAGTTTATACAATATATATATTTATATACATATATATATACATACTAATCAATTTTATACATATTAAACGTATACTAGGGAATACCTATACAATACATATACATATGTATATATATACTAGTTTGAGAAATATTATATATATATATATACCAATATACCTTTGAATATATACCAATACGTATGCAAATACGTACATACATACATCTATATAATTACATATACACAATCACATAAAATGACGGGAATGAGGGCAGGAACGAACCTGCACGCGGCACGACGACGATGACGATGATAACGACGAGGGCGATGGTGAAGGTGAGGTATTCCGGTGAGGTGGTGTAGAGTGTTCAGGTGAAAGGGAAGCATAGAGGAGGAGAACGACGGTTCAGAGGTCGGCTCCGGTTGGTACAGTGGTTTGAGGATGGCCCGGTCGACTCCGGCATCGGGATGAGAAGTCCAGTGGGTCGAGGGGGTGTTCAAGCGAGTTCGAAGTCGGGATCCAGGCGGACTGTCGTCGACTTACAGTCGGGTTCAACTCCGGCGGACTGCTCGAGTCGAGCGGTAAGGGATGAACGAAGGTGTCGAGGTCGTCCGGCGGGGAGATGTCGACGTGGGCTTCAGCCTTCTCCGGTTGAGTACAGGCTGCAGTGACATTCACGACGTGTTGGGCGAGTGAGCGGCGGTCTCGACGGTCAGTTTCCGGCGGAGGACGAGGAAAGGGTGTTGTGTGGAACGGGGAGATGCTAGACGGGTCCGGCGGGTTGTCCGACGGGGAACAGTAGGTCGGGGAAAGATGGGTGATCGACTGTGGTTTGGTTTAGGTATAGAAAATAAAGAAAAGAAAAAAAGTAAAATAAGAGGATATTTATATATGTGTAGGTCTTGGGTTGACCTAAAAATTGTTGACTTGGTCAAATCCCTCTTGGAATTAGGCTTGGGTTGTCAGGTAGGTATTTTAATGGGCTAGAATTGACATGGTTCAAAATAAAAGGAGGGCCAATGTTTGAGGAGGTTGATGTTGTGTTACACACTCCAAATAATCATGAAAAAATACACATGAAGAAGAAAAGGGTTTATTCACGTGTCGTGTCCAACGGGATGGACACCTTAATGCACTTTTGCATAAGAGTGCCCAATAATTAGAGAATTACACAAGTTTGGATTTATGGATTAATTAATTAGAAATAAATGCAATTGGTGTTCTAAAATTAATTAGAAGTACAAGAGACTGAAATTAAGTGGGACACAAGTGTCATGAATAAAGTAGACTCAGAATAGAATGTTACCCTAATTTGGGTTGCTCAAAATAGGTCGAGATTGTGTCTCCAATTTCGATTGGAACACACAAGGATACAAAGTTGGGTTTATATAGAATTAAATACAATCGGTTGCGACGAATGTTGTACGCCTAAAATGAAGCACAACAAGACATAGTTATGAGTCACACAAGGTTCAAAATAATAGTCTGGCACGTCTAGGACAAGGGTGCGAAGTCTGTTGGAAGTCTATGGTTAGTGTAGTGCTATAATTATCGAAGCTACGGTAAAGTATAACAATCAATTAAAATCACAGCAATTTAAATATAATTAATTATCATGCAATCATTTACACATAAAATTATGAAAAGACAAAAATACCCTTAATCTGGAAAGTGGGGGTGACCGGCGTCGAAATCAAGGCTACGAACTATTTGTTCTATCAAGTCAGGCTCAGCTCATGTACTTTACAACTTATCCTAAACGGGGAACAACGAGGTCGGACTGGTGGACAATATGCAAGACCAAAGATAGAAATACCTTTGACGTTGACGAAATAGCTTATCAGGAGGATGAGCTACCTCTTGTAACAAATATTGTAGAGATGGACTCAACGAAAGTTCCTCATTACACTGCTAATCGTGTTGAAGATGTAGAATTATCCAAAATGGAAAATGAAGTAGATGAAAGTGAAGAAGAGGAGGACGAGGTCGAGGAAGACGAGGACGAGGAAAACGAAGAAGATAAATTTTCAGAATATGATTGAAAATAAAATTAAATCCATTTAGTCTTGTGACGTACTGTATTTTTCTGGATTAGACTTCTTGGATATTGTTATCAAAATTCTAGACTTTTTGGTTATCTAGATTTTTGTGTGCAATTCAACGGAGGGTTGCTGTGGGTCTATTTATATATTTTTCTGGATTAGACATTTTTCTGTGCAATTCCATTATGATTGTGAGATTTATTTTATTTTTCTTCTTCATTTAATTTTGTTCGTGTTTTTCTTTTTTCTTTAAAAAAAAAATTTTGAGAACGCATGTAGTACATACGTTTACCATTTTTTTTTCTTTTTTCTTTTTCAAGTTTTCCTAAAAAAAAAAACAAAAAAAAAATGGTGTTACTCATGTACAATATGTGTTTGCTTTTTAAATTTTTTAAATTTAGACTGTTCGTCGAGAACGTCTGAACTATGTGGGTTTGCATTTTAAAAATTACCCACAATTCCTTTTGTTTACGGTTTATGTTGCTTCTATTTCGCTCGCCTCTCCAAACAACTGTATTGACAAAGCATAAGTAAGAAGAAAGAAGAAAGAAGAAAGAAGAATGAAACAATCTAAACGGGTCACCACAACTTTGAAATAGTGAAACGCATCGATTACGTTTCGGTGGGGGTAGAATACATGATAATAAGTGAACAAATGTTGTATTTTGAAGATGCAAATGATTTAATAAGTTTCTATATTGTGAAGCAAACTCTTGTACTGTTTGAATAAAAAAAAAAAATACAATTAAGCTGAGAATTGAGATGCAAAACTCACGGTAGAGGGAAGGGATGGACAATGATGGTGAGGCGTGGGGAGTAGTATTCAAAAGCCTGTTTCTGAGGAGGCCACGAGTCTCTATAATCCAGATGGGCACATAGGATCAAGAAAGGCTTCGAGTATCACAGTGAAGACCCCAAAAGTAGTTGTTCCCTCCGTAGAAGAAGCCATCGTATTGGCGTCTGCGCCAAAGTGGAAACCAAGAAAAAGAATATCAACGGAAAAGAATAAAAAGAAGGAGAAACTACAGCCATGTCCTTCTTCTTCCTTGTTTAGTGGCAGATCAAAGAGCATATATGAATATAAAGGTGATGGCATCTTCTGAGAAAGAAAACAAGAGGTGAGTGAGTAGATAGATTATGAGGACTTGTCCACATTCTCTACTTTAGTCCGATCAAAGTAGCACCAGTGGCGACGATGACATCCTTCCAGAGATGGTCGAGGAGTAAGTCCGACAAGACTTCGAATTTAGACAATTCTTTTCTACTTAGACAATCCTCTTCCAAGGTCAACCCACAACAAGAATCTAGACACAACCAAAATAAGCTCCGGCTCAAACAACCTATCCCTCCTCGGAGCCGGCCCAGCATGCTTCTGAGATTGATTAGTAGAAGAAACTTATTCCAGTGGCAAATTTCTTCCAATCGTTATCATAGGGCGAACTTTGGAAACAACACATTTAACCATGTCTTTGCTTCACTCACAAGTTGATTTCGCATAACTTTCATAGCTAGCTAGATCACCATCCCTCAATTTCGCAGAACTTTCATATTTAAAGAAACTTTTTAAATATGCCTAAGATTATTGAAAATATACTAGAAAAATACAACTGAATACCGATGTATTTACCAATGGAAAACTAGCAAAGGAATACTGACGACCATTACATGAGACTAGTCATCCGTTACTCGCTCGGAAGCACGGGAGACCAACGGAAAACCCAACGACTGATTAGGGAGCTAACAATAGATTATGTGCAGTAAGTTGTTGCTTAATAGAACAAGACTAGTGGCAAAATTGCTTGGACCATATAAATTTTGTTCTAGGCTTAAGAAATTTCGATTTTATTTTAGATTTTCCTCTCAACACCCCCTTCCCCCTCTCCTCTCCGACGGTCGCACCACTAGCACCCCCATCTAACCCCATCCAGGGTTAGGGTTACAGTTCAGGCCCCTCCACCAGCCCTCTCTCAGCCCCTATCGGTACGACTCCTCTCTCCTCTCAAGTGCCCTCCCCTCTTCCTCCTCTACTCCGACTCCTCTCCTCGACTCCTACTCCGATGTTTAACCTCAAAAAATAAACTTATAAAAATATAGAAAATTACAAAGAACACTTTTAAAGAAAAGAGTCTGCAAATGAATCTTCTAAGAGTCATTCTGAAAAATGTATCGACGGAAGTCTGGTCAGCAGACGACGATTTGACAATTAGACGATCTTTTTCTAGCTTGCTTGCGAGGTGAAAAATGACGTGTTCTTCTCAGATTCTAGATCCCATGTGATTGAAAGCTATTCAAATCTTATGATATCTCTATGAGAACTCTTCCAAATGACTAGGGTGTACAGATCCTTTCTTAGTCTTCGGACATTGAAAGAGATAACAAGTAGCTATAACAAGTTTGGAGACCAAGGGATTGCAGGTTCTCTTGCTAAGTTGCCACAAAAGTGAAGGGTATTTCTCTCTCTTCTGTTATGCCAACATCCAATAACCACCTTTCCTATTCAGCCCCACTGGAGGCTATTTATAGAGCTTCTAGGGATGTAGTAGCCCCTGAAATATTGTAACCTACAGCAAGGTGAGACAGCTTTGGTGAGGCTAGGGGTGAGCTATTCTCGGTTTTTAATCGAAAATCGAACCGAATTGAATCGGACCGAAATTGAAATTCGGTTCGGTTTTTAATCAACCGGTTCGGATTTCGGTTTTATCATTTGATTAATTTCGGTTATCGGATCGGTTTTCGGTTTTGGATTCCGAAACCTGAACCGAAAACCGAATCACTACATTATAAAAGAAAAAAACAGGTTTTTATGAATTTGATATACACTCACCACTTGGTATAAAATTAGTTTATTGTTATTTTTGGTACACAATTTTGGTTTTTCTCAGTTAGGTTTGATTTTTTTTCGGTTTTTATGAATTTGGTATAACTCACCACTTGGACCTAAAAAACCGAACCGACCGAGAACCGAACCGATTTAATTCGGTTCGATTTTTTTCGGTCTTTACAAATTCAGTTCGGTTTTCGGTTTTGCAAAAAACGGTTTTCGGTTCAGTCGGTTTTTGGATATTGAACCGAATCGAACCGTTGCTCACCCCCCCTAGGTGAGGCTCAATTGCTAGCATGTGAGGCTAAACAAAGCATGCTTTCCTGTAGGAATAACCATCCCTTCATTATCCCATTAAAATAAGGATTTATGAGTGTAATGTGCCCTTAATCAAGGCAGTAACAACCCCCTAAAATAGTGGGACTATTAGCCCTAAAATAGTGCTCGTGGGGGTGAATAGGTCAAATGACTTGCAACCACAGCTTTTTCTGCGGGGTTAGCATCTAACGACTCTGGATAACCATATAGAGAGGGTATCATTCATGGCTAAGAGTTAGTTTGTACGATAGAGCTAACCAACTTGGCTAAAAACCTAGCCTATGTCGAAACTTAGCTAACTTGGCTAAAATCTCACATGTACTGCAGAACTAGCCTTCAAGGCTTATTGAACTTCGCATATATGGCAAATTAAGTTAGCCTACATTAGGCATGTTTGACATAGCGAGCTCGGATGGAACTGTTAGCCCAATGATCTAACTATACACTACAAAAATTCACTGTTTTAGCGACGGAATTATCCGTCGTAAAAATGCATTCTTTTCGTTGCTATTTACATTTAGCGACGGAAATGTTCTGTCGGAATAATTAATGTCGCTACGAAAATTCCGTAGCTAATCCGTCGCTATATCGACGGATTAGCGACGGATTGAGCGATATAAAACCAACGACGGATCAACGACGTATAAGTTACATCGCTAAACTTTCTGACTACTTATTGACGGATTATCGAAGGATTTTGTGAGCCAAAATTTGTCAAATTTTCGAGAAGGTTTTGCACATTCAGGGCTCTAGCGACGGATTTTGATACCTATTTGGCACATTTTGTGTGTATCAGACGTTTTAGTGACGAAAATTTCCGTCGCTGGGTAGTCGCTGGCATGAGATTTTTTAGATTTTTCGTCGGAAATCCGTCGCTGACCTGGAATTTTTCTGATATTCGGTTGCTATTACGTCGCCTGTCCATCCACTACCAGAAAAAGTCAAATTAGCGACGTCTAAAAACGTCGCTAAATAACCAAAAATCGTCGCTAATTTGGTTTAGCGACGTAATTAGCGACGTTTAAAAGCAGTCGGAAAAAACTAAGTCGCTAAATCATCGCTGATTAGCGACGTCTATCGCGACGTTACACCGACGTCTTTAATGACCTGGCTATACTGCCATGTCAGCAATTGGCGACGTATAGCGACGTTATTAGCGACGTCATTAGCGACTTTTTACAGCATCGCTAAATAGCGACGTATTTAGCGACGTAACATAACGTCGCTAAATGTCGTTAAACGTCGCTAATAACGTCGCTAATTTAAAAAAAAAAATAGTGTCCAGAAGCAAACATTGGTGATTCCCTGCAGTTTTACATCATCTTCATCATACACACCAACACTCTCCTAGGCTAGTTAACTATATAATCCAATTAAATTAAAGACCACAAGAAGTATCAATCCAATTAAATGTGGATAACTATATAATCCAATTAAATTAACTAAAAAATTAAAGACCACAAGAAGCATCATACATCATGTATATTGTTGAAGTATCAATAATTCATAATATACAATCGCATCCTAAATAATAATAAAAATAACTATACTACTACGGATCTGCAGGAGGCTGACCACCGGCGCGCTTGAAGGATAAGAATTCCTCATACTCGTCCCGTGGAATCGACACCGATGTCGATGGAGAAGGCAGTGACGTCGGTGGAGGCCGTGCCCGCTCCAAGTCTGCGAGTCGCTGGTTGTAAGAATCCAGGGTAGATAACAGCCTCGTACTGCTATCACCCATTGAATCCTGCATCCTCGTCAGCTTCTCGCCCATCGATAGCTGTGACGCCTGCAGCTCCATGATGTTGCGATCATTGGAGGCTCTAATATCATTTGTCAATTCACGTAGCTCCGTCATGCTGCGGTCGAGCATATCCAATCGTGCGATGAGCATCGGATCATCCGCCTGCGGCTGGGACCGGGACTGGTCCTCCATACTTCGCAGCAAGTCATCATAGAGAGACGCAATCTGACGGTCAACGGCCTCTGGACGGCCTCCTGGACTCTGGCCGTCGAATGCGAGGGCTGCGACTGCGAGGGGTGTGTGGAATGCGCAGCTGTCGGGGAGGCCCTAGATGACCGCGTCGCAACCAGGGCGCCATAGGAGCCCGTACCGTAGTACCACTACTAGAAAAAGCGGGATTAGCGACGTATTTTAGCGACGTCAAAAGAAACGTCGCTAATAATATATAAATTAGCGACTCATTATAAACACGTCGCTAGACGTCGCTAAATGGCGACATTTAGCGACGTTTAGCGACTTTTAATACAATTTTAAAAGATAAGTAGCTATAAGTTCAATTAAGGTCGCTAAACGTCGCTAATATGTCTAATTTAGCGACGTTTAGCGACGTATATAGCGACATTTAAACTCAAAATATTTAGCAACGTGTTTAGCGACGTCCTTTACGTCGCAAATATTTAATTTAGCGACATTTTTTATTGGACGTCGCTAAACGTCGCTAAAATTTGGTTAATTAGGGGTCGGTTTCATTTTTCCCCGTTAGTTGAAATTTCGATTCGAAAACAAATTTCCCCCCCCCCCCAACTCCGTCGACCGCGACTACTCCGGCAAGGTATACTCTCTCTCTCTCTCTCTCTCTCTCTCTCTCTCACAGGACACATGTGACATTGACACAAACACGACACACACACTGACACTGACACAGACACAGACACGACACACACACACACTGACACAAACACTGATCTGGACCTAGGGTTAGGGTTAGGGTTAGGGTTAGGTTTTTTGACATGGGGTTAGGGTTAGGGTTAGGGTTAGGTATAGGTTTTTTGACAATGTTCATGCATGTGCGATCATGTAGAGATCAGATTTTAATTTCTTCTTTCAAGTATAAAATAAATAAATAATATGGATCGATGAATAAGAAAGAAAGAACATAAGTGTATTTATTTGCACTTTTGCAATATATATATATATATATATATATATATATATATATATATATATATATATATATATATATACATACATACATACATACATACATACATACATACTAATTGTTTGATTTTGTGGTTACTATTCATTGGTCCAATGGAGGAGAGGAAGAAATGATGGCTATTATTGAATCCATGTTCATATGTCATGACTACGTACATTGGGTGAACAAATTAGAACTAATTTCTGAATATTCGTACAACAACTGATCATGTGATCAAATTAATTAGAACGCCAATTATTCGACCAGGAAGTGTATGATCTAAGCAACCGTCCTTAATTGTGCCCCAAGAATTTTGAGCTCTAGCTACTTCCTCGTTCCACTCCCAATATATATAGGGGTTAATTGCCGAAAGCAAAGTACTGCGGAGTTATGTATCTCAGTTCCTCACCCTACTGCCAGTTTCAAGAAGTGCCTAATGGTCTAAATAATATGACTATAACAGTTGAATTAGCTAAACGAAACTTACAAATCAGCTTAAATAAATAAAGGATTAATTTCAACACTTACTGAAATCACTAGCTAGCAGTATGAAGAGCCTCTAATGGAGCAAAGATATCATCGCAGCATGCATCATTAAGGACATGCATCTCAAGAAACTTATTGGCTTCGGCTGGAGCCTACTACACTAAAATCCGGACACTGACACAGAAGTGGGTTAAGGTATAGTAGTAAAGTGGTATTAAGATATTATTTGGGTAATGTTATATATATATATATATATATATATATATATATATATATATATATATATATATATATATATACTGCTTTTCCCATAACGGACACTGACACAGACACAGAAGTTAATTTTGCATGTAATGATTTATATGATACATACTGTCAATTTTGCAGAAGTATCTAGAAATGGATATGAATTACTATCTGCGTCATCGTTCGTGGATGTACAACCGTCATCCTAATGACATGTGCGGTGTGCGGGATGAATTCATTGAGGGTGTACAGCAGTTCCTGCAGTTCGCCAAGGCATTCCCTCAGTACATGGACGGTACCAAAATTAAGTGTCCATGTGTGAGATGTCGCAGCAGGAAATATCATCCAGAAGTGGAAGTTACATATCATTTATACTCGAAGGGCTTTACGCCGAATTACTATCAGTGGACCGCGCACGGAGAACTTGTATCTCTAGCATCGGAGTCGGAGCCCTATGTGGAGCCGTATATGGATGTCCAAGACCACGATGCTTACGACGACGGGTTGGTGAACATGGTTTATGATGCGGCGGGGCCTAGTTTCAATCTTGACAATTATGATACGGCAGGACCTAGTTTCAATCCAGACAATTATGATGCAGCTGAGGAGGCACCGAATGCCGATGCTGCAAAGTTTATGGAGTTGCTTGAGAATGCAAGGACTCCACTATATCCTGGTTGTGAGGACCATTCACCGTTGGAGGTGGTTACAAGATTATTGAGCATCAAGTCCGATTTTAACATGTCGCAAGAATGCTATAATCGACTGCTCGATTTGATTATAGAGATCTTGTCTGAGGGTGCAAAGTTGCCTAAAGACTTCTATCGATCTAAGAGGATGGTGAGATCGCTTTGGATGGGATACGAAAAAATCGATGCATGTCGCAACGGGTGCATGTTGTACTACAAAGACGACAAGGATGAAGATGCGTGTAGATTCTGTAGTGCTGATCGCTACAAGGCCACTGTTAGAGAAAAGTCTGTCGGTGCAAGGAAGCCTACCGATTCGATGCACTACTTGCCTTTGACGCCGCGGTTGCAGCGGTTGTTTATGGTTAAGGAGACTGCAGAAAACATGAGTTGGCACAGGCAAAAACAGATCGAAGGAGTATTGGATCATCCATCCAATGGAGAAGCATGGAAGCACTTTGATCGAGAGTATCCACATTTTGCCGAGAAAGCGCGTAATGTCAGATTGGGGCTCTGCTCTGACGGTTTTACCCCATTCGGACTTTCGGGCTCCCAGTATTCGTGTTGGCCTGTGATCGTCACTCCGTACAATCTACCGCCTTGGATGTGCATGAAGACTCCGTATATGTTCCTAACCGTTATTATCCCGGGTCCGAACAATCCGAAGAGGAACATCGATGTGTACTTACAGCCTTTGATAGATGAGTTGAATCAGCTGTGGGAAGTAGGTGCCAACACGTACGATGTTTCTAGAAAGCAGAATTTTCAGATGAGGGCAGCACTTATGTGGACCATCAACGACTTTCCGGCCTATGGAATGTTATCGGGATGGAGCACCCATGGTCGTCTCTCATGTCCGTATTGCATGGACCGTTCTCAGGCTTTCCGTTTGAAATACGGAGGCAAACCGTGCTTCTTCGATTGTCATCAACAATTTTTGCCGAAGGATCATCCATACCGGAGGAATCGAAATGTTTTTCGTGCGGGAGTTATGGAGAAGGCCAATCCACCTCCAAGGTGGCCCGGATGCACGATATGGAAAGAGGTAAAAGATTTACCAAGTGCTATCGAAGAGCCTGCTAAGGGGTACAAGTGTGACGGATTTGGTCGCACCCATAACTGGATGAAGAGGAGTATATTCTGGGATCTGCCATATTGGAGCACCAATCTGATCAGACATAACCTTGATGTCATGCATATCGAGAAGAATGTGTTTGATAACATAATTAATACTGTAATGGATGTAAAGGGGAAGACGAAAGATAATCCGAAGGCCAGGTTGGACTTAGAAGACATATATAGACGTCCTGCATTGCATCTGATAGAGGAGGGAAATGGAAAGTTAAAGCAACCTAAGTCAGTTTTCTCACTGGATAAAGAGGATAAAGGTAGACTTTGTAGGTGGATTCAGGGTCTAAAGTTTCCAGACGGGTACGTGTCGAACTTGAGAAGATGCGTCGACCTCAAGGAGAACAAACTAGTAGGTATGAAGAGCCACGATTGTCATGTATTCATGGAGAGGTTAATTCCGATTGCATTTCGGGAATTCTTACCGCAGGTCGTTTGGGACCCATTGACAGAGCTGAGCATATTCTTCAGAGATCTTTGTTCTACTAAGTTGCTCGTCGATCGTCTAGAAAAGCAAGAGAGGGACATTGCGGTAACACTATGTAAGCTCGAGAAGGTGTTTCCTCCAGGATTCTTCGACTCTATGGAGCATTTGCCAATTCATCTTTCCTATGAGGCACGTGTTGGTGGTCCTGTCGGTTATCGGTGGATGTACCCCTTCGAGCGTCATCTGAATCACCTAAAGAGAAAGGTAAAAAATAAGGCACGGGTTGAAGGATCTATTTGTGAAGCTTATGTTCTCGAGGAGATTACAAACTTTTGCTCGACGTATTTCAAACCGCATGTTGCTACTAATAGGACGAAAGCTCCCAGAAATGACGATGCATATAAGGAATCTAATGATGCAATACTCAAAGTATTCAATGCATCCGGAAAGCCTTCGGGAAAAATGAAGAAGAGATATTTGAATGACGATGAGCTAAGGGCTGCTCAATTGTATATATTACTCAATTGCGACGAGGATGAAGTGGAGAAGCTAGAGGGGTAAGTAATTAATACGTCCACGTTTACATCATCTCAATGTAATAGTATAAGATACTATTATGCTACTAATTAGCAGTTGCATCATTGTTTTTCAGCACATATAATGATGAGTTGAGGTCGGTTAGACCCTACATAACAGACGAAGAAGTAGAACAAGAAATGAGATGCCATTTTCCTTCTTGGTTGAGCGCATATGTAAGATACTTGGTAATTACTTTTTATTTCTGCACTTGTAAAACAAATAACTTACCATCGCTACTTTGGTATTTAGGTCGATCGTCTAATATCATCCGAGACTGAATCTATTAGGACTCTAGCCAAGGGACCAATTACTGCCGTAAAAATATGGCCAAGTTTCTGTGTGAATGGGTTCAGGTTCAAGTCAACAAATGCTCCTATCAGAGACAGCTTTCTGGATCTTGATTCCACATAAAACAGTGGTTTGTGTATCAAATCTACAAACTACAAAGACGTCAATCCGGGCAATGATTTTTTTGGCATCTTACGAGAGATTGTGGAGTTGACATATAATTATGGCCCAGAACCTGCTAATATCGTGCTATTCAGGTGTGAATGGTTCGATCCGATTCAAGATCAAGGTTGGAAAATTGACAAGCATGGCCTTGTGGATATAAACTACAAGCGTAGATATCAAGGCTACGAACCATTTGTCCTATCAAGTCAGGCTCAGCTCGTGTACTTCACAACTTATCCTAGACGGGGGACAGCGAGGTCGGATTGGTGGGCAGTATGCAAGACTAAAGCTAGAAATACCTTTGACATTGACGAAATAGCTTATCAGGAGGACGATCTACCTCTTGTAACAAATATTGTAGATGTGGACTCAACGGAAGTTACTCATTACACGAGTAATAATGTAGAAGATGTAGAGTTATCCGAAGAGGACGACGAAGTAGATGAAAGTGAAGACGAGGAAGAGGAAGAGCAGGACGAGGAAGGCGAACAAGATGAATTTTCTGAAGATGATTAAAAATATAAAATATTCCATGTAGAATGTAACTATATTTGGACTGTAAAATGCTTTGAGATATGTATCATATTTTGACATTAACGAATATATGTATTATATTTTGACTGTATAATGCTTTGAGATATGTATCACATTTTGACTGTAGAATGTAGTATATATTTGTGTTTCTCTATATTCATCATATGTTGTTATCAGATATGACAGGACGACGCGGAGGATTCGGCAGGTCCTGAGGTAGACAGAGTGCCACTCCGGTACTGCCTACTGTTGGTTCCGGATCATCGTCGCCCAGTACTCCAGTATATCGAGCAGTCACATCTTCGACTGTGACGACGTTGCGTGGCATCACTCCTGGGACGAGTAGTTCCAGGCGTGATAGTACTCCCTCGTCCAGCGTTCCTCCTGCTGACGGAACCATGGAGACTGATGAGCATGTAGAGGAGGTCGTGCCGACGTTGTCCCAGCATCAGCAAGATCCTCCATGCGCACCACCGAAGAAGACGAGGACAGAGATTTGGGCCGACGGTACAAAGTAAGTCAATTAGATGGTTTAGTATATATTTGTGTTTCTCTTTATTCATCGTATATTGACTTTTTCAGTAATCTAAATTATTATTTCTGTATAGATATCGTCCATCGTCGGTTCAGAGACGCCTGGGCCAATTTCTGAGGAACAACTACGGTGGCCCTTGGATCAACTACTCTGAGGCTCCGGAGGAGAGGAAGGCGTTCTGGTTTGCGCACTTCCAGGTAAAAGTATATTAAATAAATCCTCTAATTTATGCATATTCGCGATGCTAACTTAATAAATTATTTATTGTAGCAAACGTATTTTTATCCTCCGCACCGGGCCGAGTTGATCGAGCGGCTCTTTCCTACCGTTGCCGCCAAGCTTATCCGAGATGCTCTGGATGACCAGAAGGCTCGTGATCGTGCTGGAAAACTGATCCAAGGTTGGATCACGCCTGAGCAGTGGACTGCGATGAGGGCTAGATTCGACGATCCGAGCTACAAGGAAAGGTCTAAGAAGGCCAAGGCGGCTAGGCAGAATGCTGCCAAGTGGTGTGGTGGCTCGATTCCGATGACGGAACATTTCCGTCGTTTGGTATATTTTTTCTTTTAAAATATATTATTTTAATATAAGTACCATAAAATGGTACTTGGAAAAAATATTTAAGTTTAGTAATAAAAAATATATTTTTAACAGGTACAGAGGGGTGAGGATGCAAACATGGTGACCGTCTTCTTGGCCACCCATCGCAAGGACGGAAATCTCATTGATGAGAGGGCCTCACAGACCTATGTAAGTATTACTTTACTTTGTATTTATTTTAATATAACTTAGGCAATTATTGAGTTTCCAAACCTTTTCTAGGCCGAGTATCTTAGGCTTCGTGAGCGGGCGACTGCTAGTGCACCTACACCTGGAGAGGCTGGTGCTTCGTCGCAGCCCGGTCCATCTCCGTCGGCGGACGACCTGTGGGTGACCGCAGCTGGTGGTCTCCAGAGGGGTACGTACTACGGTACGGGCTCCTATGGCGCCCTGGTTGCGACGCAGTCATCTAGGGCCTCCCCGACAGCTGTGCATTCCACACACCCCTCGCAGTCGTCGGCCAGAGTCCAGGAGGCCGTCCAGGAGGCCGTTGACCGTCAGATTACGTCTCTCCGTGACGACTTGCTGCAAAGTATGGAGGACCAGTCCTGGTCCCAGCCGCAGGCGGACGATCCGATGCTTATCGCACGATTGGATATGCTCGACCGCAGCATGACGGAGCTATGAGAATTGACAAATGATATTAGAGCCTCCAATGATCGCAACATCATGGAGCTGCAGGCGTCACAGCTATCGATGGGCGAGAAGCTGACGAGGATGCATGCGTCATAGCTATCGATGGGCGAGAACCTGACGAGGATGCAGGATTCAATGGGTGATAGCAGTACGAGGCTGTTATCTACCCTGGATTCTTACAACCAGAGACTCGCAGACTTGGAGCGGGCTCGGCCGCCACCGACGTCACTGCCTTCTCCATCGACATCGGTGTCGATTCCACGGGACGAGTATAAGGAGTTGTTATCCTTGAAGCGCGCCGCTGGTCAGCCTCCTGCAGATCCGTAGTAGTCTAGTTATTTTTATTATTATTTATGAATTATTGGTACTTCAACAATAGACATGATGTATGATGCTTCTTGTGGTCTTTAATTTTTTAGTTAATTTAATTGGATTATATAGTTATCCACATTTAATTGGATTGATACTTCTTGTGGTCTTTAATTTAATTGGATTATATAGTTAACTAGATTGAATCATGTTGGTGTGTATGATGAAGATGATGTAAAACTGCAGGGAATCACCAATGTTTGTTTCTGGAAAAAAAATTTTATTTTTTTTAAAATTAGCGACATTATTAGCGACGTGTAGCGACGCTTAGCGACGTTAATTTACGTCGCTAATTACGTCGCTACTCAGCGACGCTGAAAAACGTCGCTAAGTTCGTCGCTAATGATGTCGCTAAAGTCGTCGCTAAACGTCGCCAATTGCTGACATGGCAGTATAGCCAGGTCATTAAAGACGTCGGTGTAACGTCGCAAAAAACGTCGCTAATCAGCGACATTTAGCGACTTTTATAAACGTCGCTGTTTAGTGACTTAGCGTCGCAACACGTCGCTAAATTTAGCGACACATTAAAGTCGCTAAAAAACGTCGGCATAGCGACGTTTAGCGACGTTTTTGGTTTTAGCGACTTGGAGTTTTCCGACTGATTTAAAACGTCGCTAACTACGTCGCTAAACCTAATTAGCGACGATTTATGGTTATTTAGCGACGTTTTTAGACGTCGCTAATTTGACTTTTTCTGGTAGTGTACGTACCCCTCTGGAGACCACCAGCTGCGGTCACCCACAGGTCGTCCGCCGACGGAGATGGACCGGGCTGCGACGAAGCACCAGCCTCTCCAGGTGTAGGTGCACTAGCAGTCGCCCGCTCACGAAGCCTAAGATACTCGGTCTAGAAAAGGTTTGGAAACTCAATAATTGCCTAGGTTATATTAAAATAAACACAAAGTAAAGTAATACTTACATAGGTCTGTGAGGCCCCCTCATCAATGAGATTTCCGTCCTTGCGATGGGTGGCCAAGAAGACGGTCACCATGTTTGTATCCTCACCCCTCTGTACCTGTTAAAAATATATTATTTATTACTAAACTTAAATATTTTTTCCAAGTACCATTTTATGGTACTTATATTAAAATAATATATTTTAAAAGAAAAAATATACCAAACGACGGAAATGTTCCGTCATCGGAATCGAGCCACCAAATGTTCCGTCATCGGAATCGAGCCACCACACCACTTGGCAGCATTCTGCCTAGCCGCCTTGGCCTTCTTAGACCTTTCCTTGTAGCTCGGATCGTCGAATCTAGCCCTCATCGCAGTCCACTGCTCAGGCGTGATCCAACCTTGGATCGATTTTCCAGCACGATTACGAGCCTTCTGGTCATCCAGAGCATCTCGGATAAGCTTGGCGGCAACGGTAGGAAAGAGCCGCTCGATCAACTCGGCCCGGTACGGAGGATAAAAATATGTTTGCTACAATAAATAATTTATTAAGTTAGCATCACGAATATGCATAAATTAGAGGATTTATTTAATATACTTTTACCTGGAAGTGCGCAAACCAAAACGCCTTCCTCTCCTCCGGAGCCTCAAAGTAGTTGATCCAAGGGCCACCGTAGTTGTTCCTCAGAAATTGGCCCAGGCGTCTCTGAACCGACGATGGACGATATCTATACAGAGATAATAATTTAGATTATTAAAAAAGTTAATATACGATGAATAAAGAGAAACACAAATATATACTAAACCATCTAATTGACTTACTTTGTACCGATATCTTGCTGATGCTGGGACAACGTCGGCACGACCTCCTCTACATGCTCATCTGTCTCCATGGTTCCGTCAGCAGGAGGAACGCTGGACGAGGGAGTACTATCACGCCTGGAACTACTCGTCCCAGGAGTGATGCCACGCAACGTCGTCGCAGTCGGAGATGTGGCTGATCGATATACTGGAGTACTGGGCGACGATGATCCGGAACCAACAGTAGGCAGTACCGGAGTGGCACTCTGTCTACCTCGGGACCTGCCGAATCCTTCGCGTCGTCCTGTCATATCTGATAACAACATATGATGAATATAGAGAAACACAAATATATACTACATTCTACAGTCGAAATATGATACATATCTCAAAGTATTATACAGTCAAAATATAATACATATATTCGTTAATGTCAACATCTACTTCTACATGCAATATTTACAGTCCAAATATAGTTACATTCTACATGCAATATTTTTATTTTCAATCATCTTCAGAAAATTCATCTTGTTCGCCTTCGTCGTCCTGCTCTTCCTCGTCTTCACTTTCATCTACTTCGTCGTCCTCTTCAGATAATTCTACATCTTCTACATTATTACTCGTGTAATGAGTAACTTCCGTTGAGTCCACATCTCCGTCAGAGCAGAGCCCCAATCTGACATTACGCGCTTCCTCGGCAAAATATGGATACTCTCGATCAAAGTGCTTACATGCTTCTCCATCGGATGGATGATCCAATACTCCTTCGATCTGTTTTTGCCTGTGCCAACTCATGTTTTCTGCAGTCTCCTTAACCATAAACAACCGCTGCAACCGCGGCGTCAAAGGCAAGTAGTGCATCGAATCGGTAGGCTTCCTTGCACCGACAGATTTTCCTCTAATAGTGGCCTTGTAGCGATCAGCACCACAGAATATGCACGCATCTTCATCCTTGTCGTCTTTGTAGTACAACATGCACCCGTTGTGACATACATCGATTTTCTCGTATCCCATCCAAAGCGATCTCACCATCCTCTTAGATCGATAGATTTTCCTCTAATAGTGGCCTTGTAGCGATCAGCACCACAGAATATGCACGCATCTTCATCCTTGTCGTCTTTGTAGTACAACATGCACCCGTTGTGACATACATCGATTTTCTCGTATCCCATCCAAAGCGATCTCACCATCCTCTTAGATCGATAGAAGTCTTTAGGCAACTTTGCACCCTCGGGCAAGATCTCTATAATCAAATCGAGCAGTCGATTATAGCATTCTTGCGACATGTTAAAATCGGACTTGATGCTCAATAATCTTGTAACCACCTCCAACGGTGAATGATTCTCACAACCATGATATAGTGGAGTCCTTGCATTCTCAAGCAACTCCATAAACTTTGCAGCATCGGCATTCGGTGCCTCCTCAGCTGCATCATAATTGTCCGGATTGAAACTAGGTCCTGCCGCATCATAATTGTCAGGATTGAAACTAGGCCCCCCCGCATCATAAACCATGTTCACCAACCCGTCGTCGTAAGCATCGTGGTCTTGGACATCCATATACGGCTCCACATAGGGCTCCGACTCTGATGCTAGAGATACAAGTTCTCCGTGCGCGGTCCACTGATAGTAATTCGGCGTAAAGCCCTTCGAGTATAAATGATATATAACTTCCACTTCTGGATGATATTTCCTATTGCGACATCTCACACACGAACACTTAATTTTGGTACCGTCCATGTACTGAGGGAACGCCTTGGCGAACTGCAGGAACTACTGTACACCCTCAATGAATTTGTTCCGCACACCGCACATGTCATCAGGATGACGGTTGTACATCCACGAACGATGACGCAGATAGTAATTCATATCCATTTCTAGAAACTTCTACAAAATTGACAGTATGTATCATATAAATCATTACATGCAAAATTAACCGTACTATAAAAATCATAACTGATATAATACATATTTTTATTTATTAAAACTGCAGCTGCCCCCAACCCCATAGTACTAGGAACTGCACTATAAGTGTGCAGTCAACACACTACAAATAGTGTGTCATACTATATGACTGCAGCTGCCCCCAACCACACTCCTAGGTCAGTGTCCGTTATGGGAAAAGCAGTCATGGCATTACACTAAGGCACCTGGTGCTTGAACAATTTTTGCATCAAAAGTTTCCCAAGTACACTGGCTATTGCTCTATGAAATGGATAACCCCATGCATTATGGCTGTACTCACTCATAATTACCGGCAGATTACTGCACTCCCTTTAGTAAAAAAAACCTAACCCCCCAAACTGGCACACTGATACACACATACACTCTTAAGAATTCTGTAATCAAAACTCACCTGGTACCAACAACACCTATTAAGTACTCTAAATTCTATACTTCATATAAACACTCCATCTATACTCATATAAACACTCCATCTATACTCCCAGATCTGGGATACACCTATAAGAATGCTCAACCTTCACACCTATTACTTATTCTCTTCTACACATATATTCACTCAAACACCTGACTAATACACCTCTTTAAATCAGTCACCCACTGCTACTGCTTACCTTCTTCCTTAATATTTGATTACCCTTTATCCTGAGCCACACACTCATGTGTGCACTATAGTATCACTATGAATACCCAATCTTCTCTCAGATGTTGGTGTTATATCTGACACTTGCCCTCATGTCCTTCAAATCATACGAGTTCAAACCCCATCTCAAACACATCCACATCCTGCCTTGCACTAGTTGCTGACTGGCTCAGTAAGTTGCTGCACAAGGATGCAGTGTTTATACTGTATTAGGACCCCCTCACACCTGCCTGCAGAAGCTAACAACCAACTACAATGCACCTAAACCTTAATGCACACTATGTTCAGCTGTGCAGTGCCTCCCCAAGTTGCCTGTTGCATATTGGGCTGATGTGCCTCAAGTCTCCCCCTGCTCACTGCTAGTAAGCAGTGCTCACTGCTGTTGTTACCTCTCTCGTCGACTTTGGCCAGTCGGCCCTAACCCTAACCCTAACCCTAACCCCATATCAAAAAACCTAATCCTAACCCTAGGTCCTGATCAGTGTCTGTGTCAGTGTGTGTGTGCCGTGTCTGTGTCTGTGTCAGTGTCTGTGTGTGTGTCATGTTTGTGTCAATATCACATGTGTCCTGTGAGAGAGAGAGTGAGAGAGAGAGAGAGTAGGGTTTACCGGAGTAGTCGCGGTGGAGAGCCGGTCGACGGAGCGGGGGGGGGGAATTTTTTTTCTTTTCGAAATTTTAACAGATGGGGAAAAATTAAACCAAGCCCTAATTAACCATATTTTAGCGACGTTTAGCGACGTCCAATAAAAATGTCACTAAATTAAATTTTAGCGACGTCAATGACGTCGCTAAACACGTTGCTAAATATTTTTAATATAAAGGTCGCTATATACGTCACTAAACGTCGCTAAATTAGACATATTAGCGACGTTTAGCGACCTTAATTGAACTTATAGTGACTTATCTTTTAAAATCTTAATAAAAGTCGCTAAATATCGCTAAATGTCGCCATTTAGCGACGTCTAGCGATGTTTTTATAAGGAGTCGCTAATTTATATATTATTAGCGACGTTTCTTTTGACGTCGCTAAAATACGTCGCTAATACCGCTTTTTCTAGTAGTGATCGCATAAGGTAATATTTTTCCAGAAATCAATTTCTGTTGAGCATATACCTGTTATACATTAAAAAAATTTCACACAAATAAATTTCACACAAACAAATTCCACAAAAACTAATAAAACCCACACAAACATGTACAAATGTTATATACACGTCGAAATAATAAAGTAGAGTAATCCAAACATGTACAAATAAATGTTATACAATCCCACAAAGTCAAATAAAGACAATCAAGTTAAAAAAATACAACCAACTAAAAAAAATTCCACAAACACAAAAAATTTATCAAGTCGACGGTGGAGGCGGAGGCGGCGACGGCTATCGGCTAGCTATGTACTGCGCCATAATCATAGCGATGATATCATGTAGATCATCAAAAGCAACGACAGACGGAGTAGTGGCAGGAGCCGTCGAAGGAGCTGGAGGACCCATCAATGCCTTCGGAGGAGCTGGAACCATTGAAGTAGCCGTTAGAGGAGCCATCATAGTAGCCGTCGGAGGAGCAGGTGCTGCAGCATCAGGATTGTCTATCAACTGTCGGACCAGCCCATGTAGCTCATGCACAGTCGTCGTGAGCTGCTCCAGAGACATCGCACCAGAAGGAACGACGGAGCTGGGCACTGATAAAACTGGAGTAGCCGTCGGAGGAGCTCTGGAAAGAACCGACGGCATCGATGCCAACGATCTGGTACCGTATATGCTGCCGCCTTTCCCTCTCCCGATAGCTTGTACCCACCGATCATTTCTCTCAGTCGGCATACTGCTCTTAGCGTCCCCCTCTAACGTCTCATACGTCTCATATATTTATTTATATAAATAGGTTTAGAATTAAGGATTTTAGAGTATGCGCTATATTTAATTTTGGTTAGAGTATCATATTAGATACTATATATCATAGTATACATATATAATTTGAGTTATATTTACTATATTTGATTTCTATGATATCTTAAAATAAGATTTTAACCAAGTTTCAAATTATCGAAATCAGAATCGGTATCGGACCATTCATATGACCTAGAAACCTGGAATCTAATTAAATTATAAAAATAATCTAATTAAATTAATAAAATTTTATAAAGACAACTTACATATGCTTTGGCGGCCCTCTCATCTACAAGATTCTCATCCTTCTTTCTTTTGTGGGTCCGCTGGAAGATTGATAGAAAGTCGACGGTCTTGGGGTCTTCCCCGGCTCTGGCAGCCTCGTTGCACTATAAAAATTAAGTAATTAATAAATAAGCAAAAAAATTAGAATTACAAAAAAATAATCTAGCTAAAAATTTTAATACTAAACATCCGTCAAAAATGCTTGACGGTCGGAATGGATCTACCAGTATAGAGACCACCCTTAGTACGGGCAGCCTTCGCCTTCTCCCACTTGGCCTTGTAGGCCGGGGTGTCCATCTTCTTCTTCATCTCCTCTCAGTACTCCGCCTTCAGCCACTCCTTGTGGTGATCCGGTCCAAGTGACGCCAACACCTTTTGGTCATTGATCATATCTCTTATCCTCTTACTGACGACAATCTTGTAGCACTTTCGGATATCACTATCTCTATGATCCGGCTACCAGTACAACCTCTGTAAATTAGAAAAATATTTTTTATCATTGTTATCAAAAAATTATATATTATTATAAATAAAATTTATATACATACCCCGAGCTTCTCCAGTCAAGTGAATCTTCGATCGAGCGGGATGTTACTGAAGTTGATATAAGGGCATCAAAGTAGCCCGCATGATCTTTCCCAGATCATTCCCAACCTTGATCGAGAAAAATCTAAAATAAGTAGACAATATACAATTAGAATAAAAATTATAAAATAAATGTGTGAATTGAGAAATAAATGCTTACGTCGCTTTATCGGCCCATAGCTCGGGACGACGGATATTGGCTAGCCGCTCTGGTAAAGTAGGAGGATCTACAAATCTTGGACGGCGGACATATACTCCGTTGTCCACAATAAGGCTTGGAAATAGATTTTCTCCTGTGGGAGCAACTGGTGGAGTAGCCGGTGTAGTAGTGCCGGTAGTGGCTAGAGTAGAAGAAGGGGTAGCAGCTGATGGCAATCCGGGAGATGGAGTAGCTCCTCCTACTGAAGAACAAGTATATGACGGGGATAAACCATCCGTTGCATCTACGAACTCGTCCTCAGGTCGTGTGTGAGAATCTGGGATAACAGACATAGTGGACAGTGAATGCTGTAAAGATGATCCTCTCTGAACTTGTCGTCATCCTTGTCTCGTCCCACCATACTATAGGTAAATCTGCAGCAAATAAAAAATGGCGTGGTAAAATAAGTAAATACTAGTATGATGATAAAATAAATAATAATTATGTCATAAAATAATTAAATAAATATCTAAGCCAATGCATATGTATGTACGTGCTAATCTTCTTCATATTTTGAATTGTCACCTTCTTCCGAATTATTTTTCGAATCGTCTTCATCTTCTACTTCTTCATTTTTATTTTCACTTCAACTATCACTATCACCTTCATCTTTCAATTCTTGTTCCTCGCTCGATACCTCCATACTAGAGTTCTCCTCTATATGAGGTAAATCTTTTATCTCAATCTCTTCGTCAACTCTATCATCCTCTACGGTAACGTCAACCCCATACCATCAACACTGGCTGAACTCATATATGCAAGTTGAGGCACAACCACCTCTTCCTCTTGGTATGCTAGATCCCCAATATTATATGTGTTTCTAGCTTTAGTTTTTTATACAGCTCACCAATCTTTATTATTGCGTCATCAACTAGGATAGCTCGTATAATACACTTGAATCGTTTGATAAGCTAACACAAATGGTTCAAAACCTATATATCTTTTTGCATATTTTATATCAACAAATCCAAACTGTTTGTCAATTTTTTATCCTTGCTTGGGTGTTGTGTCGAACCAATCATATTTAAACAGCACAATTTTTGTCTCTTAAGAGTAATCCAGCTCCACGATATCTCTTAGTATACCGTAATAGTCAAATTCTATATCGACATCGTAGACTAAACCCCCCACACATGCTACAAAATTCTTTTTATAATTGGCCTCCTCATCGACAAATGATTGATTAATAGACTTATCAGTGGTTCTAAATTTGAATCCATTGATGGTGTATCCATCCCAATACTTTGTCCTCTTGCTTGGTCCGATAGCTAATGCTCAAAGTCGTTCGTTCTGTAAGTCTATACCAGGACAAAAAAACCTAAAATATCACGTATCATATAGACATTAGACAAAGATTGGTCTGAATGCTAAATTTAGAATGCTTAATGTTTAGGATCCATACATAATTATGGAACCACGATAGATTTTTTTTATCAACCTCTCTAACAAGATCATCTTTATTAATAGTAGGTCTCTCCATTTTTACCTCATCTCTAAAAGTACTGTGATAATAAGGAGAACCGTTAAAGCAATTCTTTTCAAATATATACAAAATTAAAATATCTAGGAAAGATGTGTTGCTTACTTCTCAATATTTTGCATCTCTTTTATACCACTATTTAACAATATATACAGATGAACGGCTTCAAACTCATCGTCTTCCATCTAACATACTTTAGTAGCACTTGTAGGCTTCCCTCCCATATTGAAGATAGTGTGGATTTTACTATTCGAGGTATTAATCCCACCGTCATCAGTTCTTGGGGGTCTATTGTGATTTGTTGTAACATGAGTATCAAAGTAGATGGAGCAGAGGTTTGAAACCTCTTCAATGATATATGTTTCGTATATCGAATCTTCTACATGAACCTTATTGCCAATATTTTTCTTCAGGTGATGTAGATACCTATAGATAATATATTGAATCTTAGAATTATTTGAATAAAAAAATTATTATTATAAAAATTTATACCTCTCAAATGGATACATCCATCGATAATGGACGGGAGCACCGACGTGTGCTTCGTATGCAAGATAAATCGGCAAATGCCCCGTACTATAAAAAAAAATCGGTAGCCTTTGTCACTACCACATCCTGAAAATAGGGATATTTTTGACTTTTTATATATTATTAATATTTTGGTAGTTATTTTTAAATGATTGCATGATATGTGTATTTAATTTAAATAATTATATGAGATGTGTATTTACATATATATTATATACAGTGTTCTTAATATTTGAGCTAGTAGACTTGACCTAGAAGCCCACTAGATGAACACCTGACCGAATTATAGGGTTATAAATTTAAATTGTATTATTTAGGATTTAATTTATTGAGGTTGTAATTTATTACCGTAATTATTATACCCTATCGTTGTTGCAATATTCGGAGCCCAACATTAGCCCATAATTTCCAACAAGTTATTGCATTCTAGACTTGACACGCCAACTTAGGCGCTGGACTTTTCCGTCACTCAAAATCATAATCCCTTGTGCTCTAATTTAATTGTACAACTTTCCGTATCCGAAATCTATTATTTAATCTTGTTTCGCGCACCCGTGTCGTTGCCATCAATTTTGAGACACCAACTCAACCCATTTAGCCGGACCAATTAAAGGGTCCAAGACTGACACCAAGCCTACATCTTTCATGTCCTTTGTGTAAATCATAATTATGCTCTCTTGTGCTTTATTTTAGTCGCACAATATTTGTCGCGGACGTTTATTTAATTTCTAAATAAAATCTGACTTTGTATCGTTGTGCGTTCCAATCGAAATTGAAGACAATCTTGACCCATCTTCGTGCAACCCAAATTAGGATAATATTCTGTTCTGAGTCTTCTTCATTTATAACACTTCTGTCCCACCTAATTTTAGCCCCATATACTCCTAATTAATTTTAAAATATCGCTTGCATTTGTTTCTAATTAAATTGGGGATACTAACTTTGACTAATCCTATTTTAACCCAATTTAATCCAAATACCCTATTCATTAAGCCCATGTAAAACACAGAACACCCCATCACCCTATAAAACACCAAACACCAATTCCCCCACCAATTTTTCATCATTTCATGTGTTTGTGCAAATATCCAAATTTAAGGGGGCTCATTTTTAAATATTGCATTAGGTGTCAACACCCCATTGGTTCAAACCAAATAAAGAGCCTAATTTTTGACTAGTCAACCCAACCCTCTCCTTGCATGAATGATTTTCCTCATGACGAATCCTGACCACCCATTCAAAATGGGAGCATCATCATCACACATTCCCACTCACCATCTCCTATTTAATGTCTCTTCAATGCACTCTTCCCAAGCATGTCCTAATCTCCAAACCTAGGAAACAACCCCCACCTCTCTCTCTCCTCCCTCCTCAAACCCAACCGTAGCCCTTCTTTTCTTTTTCATTTCTTCTTCCCTTCTTCTTCTTCTTCTTCTTCTTTTGCTCCTTCTTTTGAAAAGAGGGGAAAAAACAAACCAACTCCACCACTACCACCCGGCCAAGCTCCGGCCACTGTTCAGCCCGGCCGGCCCCCTTCTCCGGCAGCACCCGGTCGAGCTCTCCACCGGCCTCCCTCCAGCTTCTCCTCCGGCGAGCCGTTTCCCTCTACGAGCCACCACGAACACCATTAACACCGGCCATCTCCCCCTCCACGTCGAGCCAAGCCCCGGCCACCCGCCGACTTGTCTTCTTCTCCGGCCTGCTACTCCGGCACTACCACTGCACCGACCCCTTCGTCTTCCTCTTCCCGAGCTCGTCACCTCTAGCAGCAGTTCACCCGCTGCCACTGAACCAACTTACACCACCATTCTCCACCAGTGCCACCCCGCTCCACCTCCGTTCGAGCCCGACCCCGACGAGCCGCAGCTTCTTCCCTTCCGGCCACGAGCACCCCATTCCTCCTGCTACCACCTTACACCACCACTCTTCATCGTACCACCTGAAGCCCTGCCGACTTGTCCTCCTTCTCTGGCACTACTTTCATCCCACCTCAGCCGAGCTAACCACCGCTGTGCAATCAACCTCTCCCCGCCTGAATCCCTCCGACCTCCTACTGTATATCCAACACTCCCCGAGCCACCTCCAGCCTCCAGTCTCTGGCCACCCCATCATCATCAGAACCACCAGCCACCACCCTTATCTCCACCACTCCTCCCTACATCCCCTTCGGCCGACCAGTGACCCCCTGCCTCCTCCTTCTCGACCACCCAGTGCCACCAGCCCCCTCCACCAGCACCATCGTCGTCATTATCATCGTCACCTTCGTCGTCATCGCCACCTTCGTCTTCGTTGTCGTCGTGGATATCATCGTCATCGCCGCGCTCGTGCACGCGCATGCCAAAACCAAGGTGAGGAGTATTCCTTTTATTTGTGTACGCATACGTACGCGTATACATATTTGTATGGAGGTACGTTGGTACATATTTGCATACGTATTGGTATATATATTCAAAGGTATATTGGTATATGTATATATAATATATTTCTCTATTAATATATATATGTATTCAATAATATATTAGTATATACGTATTTAATGATATATGTTAATATGTTGTATTGGTATATATATATATATATATACATGTATATGGTATATGTATTAAAATTGGTATATATATATATATATATATATATATATATATATATATATATATATATATATATATATATATAGTATGTGCATATTTTTACTTGGTATATATATACATATATATATATAGTATATTCTCAAATTAGTATATATATACATACATAGTATATATTAGTGTGTATGGAACATGTATTAGTGTAGGTTAAATGTATTTTGGTATATGTAAATATAATATTAAATTATATTTGGTATATATACATATATATATGTATTGTATATATATATATATATATATCTCCCTAATATATGTTATATATATATACAAAGTATTAGTTTTTATTTAAAGTATATATATATACACATATATATTTTTTCGTACCAAATGGATATTAATGTATATGTTAGTTAGTAATATGTATAATATATATATAGGTACTAGATGACCCAAGTGTAACCAATGGATACCCCATGGTTACATTGACTTGTGACCATGTAAATGTTAGTTGACTGCCACATGTACACTAACGTACTGGCAAGCCCCGTATCAGTTTGACTGTCTGTTTTGCACAGCAATTACAGACGCGATACCCGTGAAATCAGACGCACACTTGACCCTAATTGACCAGTATCTTACCTAGCGTAGCCCTGAGTTCATTGTGTTTTGATCGTATGTGTTAGTGTAGTGCCTGATGTAATATTGTATTGTATTATATCTGTATAGGACTATTGGATCATCCTGCGAGACTTCAGGAGCAGGACATTTATATTAACAGCTAAGGACCCAAGGCGAGTACATCCTCTGATAGTTTCTTATTTATGATATCCCCTATGTTCATTTTATCTAGTGTAAATATCCATATTCTTGACACGATGGTTACACGGATTGGTATACCCGGATCTCGTCATAAGATGTTATTCTTTGTTCATGGTGTATCTTGTACAAGTCCTATTTCCTTGTTTATCTTGTGCATGTACAGACACTGATCTCCCGAGAGACTTGCTACCTTCCTAGGGAATCTCGTGCCATAGCGTACCATGGTTGTATCTACTATACCAGTCGGGGGTGGAGAGTATTTTAGTGTAGATATGTGATCATACCCTTCATGTACAAGTCTTGTTCACATGTTAGTGTTGGTCATACACCGCACGTATGACTAGCCAGGCCATTATTCCTGTACAAGTTCCCAAGCCGATCATATGTTAAAGCTAGTACTCACACACTTAGTCATAGTATCTTGTTCATTAACATATTGTTCCTTCCCGCATTTATTTACAGTATTTCCAGTATTTCCTTTATTGTATATCTCTCGTACATGTATATGCATCTTGTATATTTTTATCTATTTACTGCTACATAGTTTATATCATTGATATAGAACAGCTATTATAGATGTACTTTGCTCCTTCCTGATTGGAAATATTTTTCCAGACTATGCCTTAGAGGACTGGTATCCAACACTTTATGGACCACATGGAGAGTAGCTGCAGACTTGGACTTGGTAGTTCAGTTATGATTCCGGGAATCTAGCCGGAATCACTAGTTATCTAGTTAGTTTCTTTAGTAGGTTATTTGGTACCGGATTTGTCTCCGGCATACTTTGTTGAGACTTGGATATTATTGTTGAGTTAGATTATTTATATTTAGACTTGTGTTGCATTTTATTTTATTTTCTTCGATATCTTATTGTGCTGTAGTTATGTGATTGAGTATGTTGATCATATTATATTGTGTTATCCGAGTCTCCTTATGGAGTTGGATGCTCGTGTGAGATTGTTTAGATAGTATCATGACCTAGACAGCGTTCTACCGCCGATCCTGCGGCGTAGGCTGGACGTACCCACGTACTCGTGCCCAAATTTCGGGTGCGGGTCGTGACACGTTTTTAGTGATGGCCCATGCAGGTCAGACTTTACAAGTTGTGCGATGTCGTGGTAGTGTAACATCTTAGTTGTACTACTGCGTGCCTGCGATAGGATATAGGACATAGGACATAGGATACTAGGATGAGAGCGAATACTCAATCACAAATTCCTTGAGAGATTCTTGGGATGACCCCTGAGAATCTTATTATAAATTCTAATTTAAATTATTTCCCTTGTTTCTATCCGTTCTCACTTATTGATATTGAATTTGATTCTTGTTGATCAGTTATTAAATTAAAATCTTGGTGTCATTATTGAGTTTGATTTCTTATCGAGATAAATTTTATGGACTAAAATTTCGGTATCATCTGATAACTTATGTTGATGAGGACAGTGAGAAGGATTAACATTAGGGCTATTGGACTACAAGATGTGGATTTAAATTATAATTTGAAGATTGGAAATAAATTTCAATTTTTGGAAGTGATTAAATATTTATTTCAATATTTGAGTATTTGACTTTTAAGGAAGTATATACATTTACTTTAAATTGTTCGAGAAGTTAATTTTGAGGATTTTATTTTGAGGATAAAATTTTATAGTGGGAGAGATATATATATTAGTATATGAGTAGATGAAGTGCATGTGTAAGGATCTGTTGGCTTGAGCATGATTGAGATTGTACTGCAAACTGACTTGGGTATCCATCTAGGGTTGTATTAGAGGGAGCAGTACTTAGTATGTTGTGTTGCACTTGGTGTACACTTGAGTGATAAGAACAACTAGTATCAACAATTACAGTAGGTAAGAAAGCTAGCAGTGGGTGTGCTTGTAATAGAAACTGTGGTACCTAAAGGGATAGAGGTATCAAACTTTGGATGCATTATTAAACCATGGTTATGTTAGAGATTCTTGGTATCAGATTTAGGTATCAATAGACAGGTGTATGCAATGAGGATGTATTCATAGATGTCTTGTAGACTAATGATTAGTTGATATGGGTATCAGTGTACAAGGATAGGAATTAGTTAGTGAATGTGTCAGAGTTAAGTGTATGTTAGAAATAGAAGATACTGCAGGTGACGTGTTAGCAGTTTCTGCTCTTTTCTTTCCTTCTGTTCCTTTCTATTTGATTAATTGATGGATTCCTTAGTACCATAGCTTATATTCTTGATTTTCTTGTTAGAATATAGTTAGTAGTACACCCTGACAAAGACTGCAATACCATGACAAAAGTGACCATAACTATATGTGTTTTCTCTTGATTGCATGTTGTATGACTGGAGGTAGAATTTTCTTAGACCATGATTATTGGAGTTTGACCATAGTGAAGATTTATGAAGAGGTTATGACTTGACAAGAGAGACAAGATGCTTAAAATTCAAGGATAAATATTGATTTAAATAAAGAGTTGAGAATTCAATATGGCAGAATTGACGATTTTGTTAGATCATTGATTTTTATGAAGATTGTGGTATGATTGAATATCATTAACATTTGAGGAATTTAAGGAGGTTATCATTATATTTATTTGATTGCAAGATATGAATTTAAAATTTTATATTATGAATGTTGTATTTGAAGATTTCATAAGTGTCGCATTATTTGAGTATTTTGTGGAAAAAGAAATCAAAAAATAAGATCATTAATGGATTAGTGTTTGAATTCAATTTTGGGATGAGGATTTAAATTTATGAATACGCATCGATTGGACTCAAATTAGAGGAGTAAGATGATTAATGGATAAGTATTTTTAGATGAGATATTTCTTAATTTTATAAATGAGCATTGAGTGAATTTAAATTAGAGGATTGAATATTAAATTTTGAGTATTTATATATGAACTTAAAGTTTTGGAGGAAATTGTGATAAAAAATGGAATTTGATTTTTTATTTCGAGGATTTTCAGGAATACAATAATTACAGAATTTTGAAAAAAAAATTGTGAAATGACAATGTGGATTACTTCATGATTATGTGGGTTGATGAATTTAAATTTTGATGGAAAATAATATAATGAGTAAATACAACTATGAGGATCTTAAATTTTGAGGACAAAATTCTTTTAAGGAGGGTAGACTTGTCACTAACACATCCTGAAAATAGGGGTATTTTTGACTTTTTATATATTATTAATATTGTGGTAGTTATTTTTAAATGATTGCATGATATGTGTATTTAATTTAAATAATTATATGAGATGTGTATTTACATATATATTATATACAGTGTTCTTAATGTTTGAGCTAGTAGACTTGACCTAGAAGTCCACTAGATGAACACCTGACCGAATTATAGGGTTATGAATTTAAATTATATTATTTAGGATTTAATTTATTGAGGTTGTAATTTATTACCGAGATTGTTACACCCTATCATTGTTGCAATATTCGGAGCCCAACATTAGCCCATAATTTCTAACAAGTTGTTGCATTCTAGACTTGACACGCCAACTTAGGCGCTGGACTTTTCCGTCACTCAAAATCATAATCCCTTGTGCTCTAATTTAATTGTACAACTTCCCATATCCAAAATCTATTATTTAATCTTGTGTCGCGCACCTGTGTCGTTGCCATCAATTTTGAGACACCAACTCAACCCGTTTAGCCAGACCAATTAAAGGGTCCAAAACTGACACCAAGCCTACATCTTTCATGACCTTTGTGTAACTCATAATTATGCTCTCTTGTGCTTCATTTTAGTCACACAATATTCGTCGCGGACGTTTATTTAATTTCTAAATAAAATCCGACTTTGTATCGTTGTGTGTTCCAATCGAAATTGGAGACAATCTCGACCCATCTTCGTGCAACCCAAATTAGGATAATATTCTGTTCTGAGTCTTCTTCATTTATGAAACTTTTGTCCCACCTAATTTTAGCCCCATGTACTCCTAATTAATTTTAGAACATCGCTTGCATTTGTTTCTAATTAAATTGGGGATACTAACTTTGACTAATCCCATTTTAACCCAATTTAATTCAAATACCCTATTCTTTAAGCCCATGCAAAACACACAACACCCCCTCACCCTACAAAACACAAAACACCAATTCTTCCACCAATTTTTTATCATTTCATGTGTTTGTGCAAATACCCAAATTTAAGGGGGCTCATTTGCAAATGTTGCATTAGGTGTCAACATCCCATTGGTTCAAACCAAATGGAGAGCCCTAATTTTTGAGTAGTCAACCCAACCCTCTCCTTGCATGAATGATTTTTCTCATGACGAATCCTGACCACCCATTTAAAATGGGAGCATCATCACCACACATTCCCACTCACCATCTCCTATTTAATGTCTCTTCAATGCACTCTTCCCAAGCATGCCCTAATCCCCAAACCTAAGAAAAAACCTCCACCTCTCTCTCTCCTCCCTCCTCAAACCCAACCGTAGCCCTTCTTTTCTTTTTTTATTTCTTCTTCCCTTCTTCTTCTTCTTCTTCTTCTTCTTCTCCTTCTTTTGAAAAGAGGGGGAAAAACAAACCAACTCCACCACTACCACCCGGCCAAGCTCTGGCCACTGTTCAGCCCGGCCGGCCCCCTTCTCCGGCAGCTCCCGGTCGAGCTCCCCACCGGCCTCCCTCTAACTTCTCCCCCGGTGAGCCGTTTCCCCCCACGAGCCACCACGAACACCATTAACACCGGCCATCTCCCCCTCCACGTCGAGCGAAGCCCCGACCACCCGCCGACCTGTCTTCTTCTCCGGCCTGCTACCCCGGTACCACCACTGCACTGACCCCTTCGTCTTTCTCTTCCCGAGCTCGTCACCTTCAGCAGCAGTTCACCCGCTGCCACTGAACCACCTTACACCACCACCTTACACCACCATTCTCCACCAGTGCCACCCAGCTCCACCTCCGTTCGAGTCTGACCCTGGCGAGCCACACCTTCTTCCCTTCCGGCCACGAGCACCCCATTCCTCCCGCTGCCACCTTACACCACCACTCTTCATCGTACCACCTGAAGCCCCGCCGACCTGTCCTCCTTCTCCGGTACTACTTTCATCCCACCTCAGCCGAGCCAACCACCGTTGTACAATCGACCTCTCCCCGCCTGAATCCCTCCGACCTCCTACTGTACATCCAATACTCCCCGAGCCACCTCCAGCCTCCAGTCTCTGGCCACTCCATCATCATCAAAACCACCAGCCACCACCCTTATCTCCACCACTCCTCCCTGCATCCCCTCCGGCCGACCAGTGACCCCCTGCCTCCTCCTTCTCGACCACCCAGTGCCACCAGCCCCCTCCACCAGCACCACCGTCGTCATTATCATCGTCGCCTTCGTCGTCATTGTCACCTTCATCTTTGTCGTTGTCGTGGACATCATCGTCATCGCCGCGCTCGTGCACGCGCATGCCAAAACCAAGGTGAGGAGTATTCCTTTTATTTGTGTACGCATACGTACGCGCATATGTATTTGTATGGAGGTATGTAGGTACGTATTTGCATACGTATTGGTATATATATTCAAAGGTATATTGGTATATGTATATATAATATATTTCTCTATTAATATATATATGTATTCAACAATATATTAGTATATACGTATTTAATGATATATGTTAATATGTTGTATTGGTATATATATATATATATATATATATATATATATATATATATATATATATATATATATATATATATATATATATATATATATATATATATATATATATATACTTGTATATGGTATATGTATTAAAATTGGTATATATATATATATATATATATATATATATATATATATAAATATAGTATGTGCATATTTTCACTTGGTATATTTATACATATATATATAGTATATTCTCAAATTAGTATATATATACATACATAGTATATATTAGTGTGTATGGAACATGTATTAGTATAGGTTAAATGTATTTTGGTATATGTAAATATAATATTAAATTCTATTTAGTATATATACATATATATACGTATTGTATATATCTCTCCCTAATATATGTTTTATATATATACAAAGTATTAATTTTTATTTAAAGTATATATATATACATACACATATCTATTTTTTCGTACCAAATGGATATTAATGTATATGTTAGTTAGTAATATGTATAATATATATATAGGTACTATATGACCCAAGTGAACCAACGGATACCCCGTGGTTACATTGACCTGTGACCATGTAAATGTTAGTTGACTGCCACATGTACACTGACGTACTGGCAAGCCACGTATCAGTTTGACTGTCTGTTTTGCACAGCAATTACAGATACGACACCCGTAAAATCAGACGCACACTTGACCCTAATTGACCAGTATCTTACCTAGCGTAGCCCTGAGTTCATTGTGTTTTGATCGTATGTGTTAGTGTAGTGCCTGATGCAATATTGTATTGTATTATATGTGTATAGGACTATTGGATCATCCTGCGAGACTTCAGGAGCAGGACATTGGTATTGACAGCTAAGGACCCAAGGCGAGTACATCCTCTGATAGTTTCTTATTTATGATATCCCCTATGTTCATTGTATCTAGTGTATATATCCATATTCTTGACACGATGGTTATACGGATTGGTATATCCAGATATCGTCATAAGATGTTATTCCTTGTTCATGGTATATCTTGTACAAGTCTTGTTTCCTTGTTTATCTTATGCATGTACAGACACTGATTTCCTGGGAGACTTGCTACATTCCTAGGGAATCTCGTGCCTTAGCGTACCATGGTTGGATCTATTATACCAGTCGGGGTGGGGAGTATTTTAGTGTAGATATGTGATCATACCCTTCATGTATTGTTCACATGTTAGTGTTGGTCATACACCGCATATATGACTAGCCAGGCCATTATTCCTGTACAAGTTCCCAAGCCGATCATATGTTAAAGCTAGTACTCACACACTTAGTCATAGTATTCTTGTTCATTGACATATTGTTCATTTCCGCATTTATTTACAGTATTTCCAGTATTTCCTTTATTATATATCTTTCGTATATGTATATGCATCTTGTATATTTTCATCCATTTACTGCTACATAGTTTATATCATTGATATAGAACTGCTATTATAGATGTACTTTGCTCCTTCCTGACTGGAAATATTTTTCCAGACTATGCCTTAGAGGACTGGTATCCAACACTTTATGGACCACAGGGAGAGTAGCTGCAGACTTGGACTTGGTAGTTCAGTTGTGATTCCGGGAGTCTAGCCGGAATCACTAGTTATCTAGTTAGTTTCTTTAGTAGATTATTTGGTACCATATTTGTCTCATGCATACTTTGTTGAGACTTGGATATTATTGTTGAGTTAGATTATTTATATTTAGACTTGTGTTGCATTTTATTTTATTTTCTTCGATATCTTATCGTGCTGTAGTTATGTGATTGAGTATGTTGATCATATTATATTGTGTTATCTGAGTCTCCTTATGGAGTTGGATGCTCGTGTGAGATTGTTTAGATAGTATCATGACCTAGACAGCGTTCTACCGCCGATCCTGCAGCGTAGGCTGGACGTACCCACGTACTCGTGCCCAAATTCCGGGTGCGGGTCGTGAAACCCTTTTCTAACTTACACAATGTCAATATAATCTTCTCATCAAGTTCTATTATATGTTGCACCGTCAACTTGCTTGAACAAAAATCTCTAAATAATATAAATAATTCGGCCAACGGAGTCCATACTTGATGAGGCAACATCTCTCTCAAAGCAACATGTAGTAACCTCTCCATAAACACATGGCAATTATGAATCTTCATCCCTGTCAACTTGCATTCATTGATATCAATACTTCTTGTCAGATTTGACACGTAGCCGTCAGAAAATCTCAACTTTAAAATCCAGTTGCATATTATCAATTTAACCTCCCTACTCAATGTAAATGGCGTTGGAGGCTTGACCCAATTGCCGTTGCCACTTTGTTTTAGGTAAAAATATGAACACCTAAAAATAATTTCCAATTCCTTTCTTGCTTTGACATTGTCTTTCATTTTTTTTTCCTTGATATCCATAACCGTATTAAACATGTTGTCGAATAGATTCTTTTCGATATGCATGACATCAAGATTGTGCATAATGATATTGTCCTTCTAATAAGGTAAGTCCCAAAAGATACTCTGTTTTGTCCAATTATGCCTACGTCCAAACCTTTCAAAGTGATCGCCCATCTTCTATCATAGTCGGTGATCCATCTACCTCTTTTCAAACTTTGTCTCATGTCAGTCTCAACGGGGGAGGAGATAGTTCATATTTACCAGCTCTAAAGGCATCTCTGTTCCTTCTCCACGGATGTGACACAGGAAGGAACTGATATTAACAATCAAAAAAATATGTTTTTCTTTTATTTTGGAGACGGAATGCCTTACTCTTTTCCATACACATTGGACAAGACAAAGTACCATGAGTACTCTACCCCGATAATATCCCATATGCTGGAAAATTATTGATAGTCCACATGAGAGACTCTCTCATCTGAAAGTTCTGCTCCTTCGATATATCATATGTTCAAACACTAAATTTCTATAATTGTTTTAACTCATCCACCAATGGCTGCAAGTAGATATCGATGTTCTTCTTTGAATTTTTTGGACAGGGTATAATAAGTGTCAAGAACGTGTATGGAGTCTTCATGCACATCCACGGTGGTAGATTGTAAGGAGTCAAAATTATCGGCCAATAAGAGTACTGAGATTTTGACTGCCCAAAAGGAGTGAATCCATCAGAACATAAACCCAAGTCGAGATTCCTGGGCTCCGTAGCAAATTCAGGATGACACAAATCAAAATACTTTCATACCTCTCCATCGGAAGGATGAGATAATTCTTCTTCATCCATCTTTCTTTTCTTACCATGCCATGTCATGTGTTATGTTGTATTTGCGGACATATACATCCTCTGCAGCCTCTTTGTGATCGACAAAAATTGTATGTACTTATAGGGACGCAATTTTGCTCGGGCAGTTGACTATTTTTTGCCCCGAATTGGCTTATACCGGTCTGCATGACAGAAAATGTATTTATCTTTATCGTTGTTCTCCTTGTAGTACAACATACAACAATTTCGACAATAATATATCTTTTTGTATCCTAATCTGAGTTTTCGTATCATCATCTTCGACTTGTAGAAGTTTTCAAGCAACTCCTTCGATCATTTTGGCAACAACTCTATAAAAAACAGAATTATCCGGTCGTAGCATTTCTATGGTAAGTTAAAATCAGACTTTAGGTTCAACAGCCGCATCACCACTGACATGACAGAATGAGAATCATAACCCGGGTATAACGGAGTATCGACATTCTTGAACATATCATAGAATTCCTTCGAATCAGGATTAGGATCCTCCGGATCAAAACTTGGACCTACCGCATCAAATACCAACTCACGCGCCAGGTTTTGCGATCGATATTCAAAGTTATTTTCGAGAGTGGACTCTTCTACCTCCGTATTGAAGAAGGAATGATGATATTACGAAAATAAAGGTTCTCCTTGAGTCGTCTACTCCTTGTAGTTCGGTACGAAGCCCTTCTTGTAGAGATGCTCCCTCACGAGATCCACCTCTTTGAATGATATATTATGATATTTGACACAAGGACACTTGATAAGCCTCCCATCTATGAAATAAGGTTGACTACTGGCATATTTGAAATATTTTTTAATGTCCTCCATAAAATTATCTTTCAAACCAATCCTACTATCATGTCGTCGATTGTACATCCATGATCGATCAACTAAGTATCGACTCATTGTTCAAACCAATTCTGTATGTACGTTCCCTATATATTCAAACAATATAGATTAAATACAAGTATAAAAAAACTTAAAGAATAAGATTATTCTAACTTAGTACTTAATTGTAATAACTAATTATTATTCACACGAGTTTGATAAAGTAACTACACCCTATATATTGATACCCCTAAAACCCCTTCCTAGTATTTTCTATAATGTTAATAATTTACTAATAGTTATTTGTTTCCGGTACCAAACAATTCGATAGAGGACTAGATACATTTTTATTACTTGGAATTTGTTTTAATTTCTGAATAAATTCCTCTTCTACCTATTCACAAATCCTACATTCTAAATGTTTTTTACTTAATTTTTTTTAAAGCCAACCCGTTCGGGTTAGGGTTTACCAGTATATCGTGTTCGTACGTGTCCATGCCCATCATATCGTATTTGTATCTAGTGTATCAAAAATACCAAACCATTTATTTTCTTTTCGTATCCGTGTCCAGTGTATCGTGTCTGTACATGTGTCCAGACCCCTACAATCCAAATATAATAATTAACCAAATCGAAATGAGGGTTAGGGGTACCTTAGCCGAAGGAGAAGGCGATCTGACGGAGGCAGAGGGGATCGGGGGTGAAGGAGGAGGGATTGGAGGTCGGACGCCGAAGGAGGAGGAGGAGAGGGTGTTGAGGGGTCGGTGGAGGAGGAGGAGGAGGAGTAGAGGGTGAGTGAGGGGGAGGGGTTACTGGAGAGGGGGAGGTCGCCGGAGAGGGGAAGGGGGTCGGGGTTGGAGAAGGAGAGCTTGGGGGTCGGATGACGGAGGAGGAGGAGGGGGAGAGGGGGAGGGTGGTTTGAGGGTCGCCAGAGAGGGGGGTCGAGGATAAGGGGGTCGGTGTCGCTGGAAAGGAGGGTCGCCAGAGAGGGGGTTGGGGTCGGAGAGACGGAGGCATTCAGATATTATTATTTAGCCAGAAGCATTCCGATGAGTAGTTGAAGCATGGTTGGTAACATTAATACTCATAAATCATAAATAAATCTTCAGAAAGATCAGTAAAATTACCGATGCTAAACCTTCTTAACTTTTATTTCATTAAGCTATTAGGTGATGTATAGAGCTAATGGCAACAAAAGATAACATAATAGAAATACATGCATGAAATGTTCAATGAAAGCACAGACACTCATAGGACACACGCCAAAATATGTGCATGTTCGTGTCGCCGTGTCTGTATCGTATTGTGTCATACCCATATTATATATCCATAATTAATAGATCAAACAAAAACAAATTAAATAGAATACACATAATTAATGATTGCTAAGTAACTTCTAAACAACTATTTAGCCTAGAAAGAGATGGATCAATAATAAAACATGCAGATCTAATATTTTTAGATGATGATCACCTAGTAGAAATTAGCATACGAGATGATGGTGAACTGCTTCATGATTGGCTCTAAGAGCTTGACGGTGATGTCGAGCCCGTTGTTCGCTCCGTGACCGAGCTTAGATTTGTGCCTTATCGTTCCGAATGGCCCTTCGGTCTTCGACTTCACATTGAAGGTTCCGGCGGAGTGCCACCTGAACCAAGAAATCATAGTTTCTCACCAAATAATCAAAAAAAAATCCAAAAATACCCAAAAAAGATTAAAAAAAAGTTGCAAAGCAATAAATCAAGAAAAGCCATTTCTAATAATCTCAAAAAAATACCAAAAAATAGAATTGAGAGAAACTTACGGTATGATGCAACCTGAGCCAAAAAAGCACTCATTGTCGTCTAAAAATCACTTTAAAAAATTAACTTAAAAAACAAACGACAAGAAAATTGCAGAAAACCTAAATCGATAAATTATCCCCTAAAACATGAAAAATGCAAAAAAAAAATCTCAAAATCGATAGATACTTATGCCAATCGGAGCATCAGAGGAGCACATTTCTTCTCGGCGATGAACCCACAGAGCTTCTTCTTGCACATCTCAACCGACTTTAATTATTATGTTTATCAAATGATCCATTCTTCATCTAAACCCTAGAAAATATATGAAGAAACAAAAATTAAGAAAAAAGAGAGTTTGAAATGATGGAGTGAAAGATAACCTAGAAGTACGTCATAGGTGATGGTGGCGCCGACGATCAAAATTGCTCCAAACCTCGAGAGATCGAAGATGTGTGGTGTTTACTGCACGCAGACCCCTTGTTGTCCCAACCTTGCGAGAGAGAGAGAGAGAGGGAGAGAGAGTCCATGGGAAGGCTAGAGAAAAAGAGGAAGGAAGAATAGAGAGCTAATTTGGGAGAAGTGATTGCGCGCAGAACCCTCGGGTTGAAATGCAGGGCCAAATTTTGTGAAAATTTTAAAGAAGCGGTAAAATAAAAAGGTTGGGGGAAATTTTTTTGGAACAACACTTTCAAAAGTGTTGTGTTTGTTATAAAATACTATACGACATTTTAAACAGTCTTAAAAGTGTCATTGAATTTAAGTTTACGATATTTTTAAAAAAGTGCCATAGAAGATGATAAATATTTAATTACAACGACACTTTTAGTAGAGTGTCATCACTAAAAAAATTAATGACACTTATTTAGAATGTGTTGTAAAAAATGTGTCGTTAATAACCTATTTTGTAGTTGTGAGGGCCAAGGGCAAGCATTCACTTTGTCCTTGGAGGAAGCTTTGGCATCGGACGACGTTGTGGCAGGTAACATCTTTATCGCAGCTTTTCCTGTTGTAGCATTATTTAATTTCGGTGTATCTTATTCATTTATATCTATACGATTTACGACATGCATTGGATTAGAGTTTGAGGTATTGCCAGAGAGGTTGAATATACTCACCGGTAATGGGCTCGTAGTAGTTAGTATAGTGTGTATAGCGTGTCCAGGCGTAGTGTGCTGGCATTAATTACCAACACGGTTGATCAAGCTCCCTATGGGTAACTTTGACGTTATCTTAGGCATGGACTGGCTGAGAGACAATCATGCTATGATATATTTCCATAAGGGTAGGGTATTGTTTAGTATCTCAGGCACGAAAGATTTTGCCTTTGATAGATCTGTGGGAGACCGTCATGAAGAAAGGATTACAGCGGCAGTGATAGCAGAGGAACAGCTTCCAGAGATAGTCAAGGAGTTCTTAGATATCTTTTTATAAGAACTATCAGGGTTACCCCAGTAAGAGTGTGGAGTTTTGCATAGAGTTAATTTTCGAAGAAGAACCAATATCTTGTAAAGTTTACCAAATTGTACCATCAGAACTAGACAAGCGGTACCAACACGTAGAAGAATTGAATGCAAAAAAGTTTATCTGAACCAGTGGATCATCTTGGGGAGCTCCAGTGGTTCTAGTGAAGAAGAAGATTGGGTCATCCCAGTTATGTATCAACTATAGACAGCTGAACGCAGTGACAATTAAGAACAAGTACCCATTACCAAGAATCGATGATTTGTTTGATCAGTTGAGCAAGGCTAAGGTTTTTTCCAAGACCGACCTTCGGTCAGGATACCATCAAGTAAGAGTTCGGGAGCAAGACATACCCAAGACATCATTTTGGTCAAGATATGGGCATTATGAATTCTTAGTTATGCCATTCGGACTGACTAATGCTCCAACAATATTTATAGATTTGATGAACCGCATCTTCATGCATGTCACGACCCGCACCCGGTATAGGGGCACGAGTAGTGAACAATGTCCAGCCTACGCCACGGCATCGACGATAGAATACTGTTTGGATAAACTATCTATCTAGCAATCATGATATAATAATTCTACCAATGAAATATGAATACTCAATCACAGATCTATACGATGGAACAATCATACGAATAAGATAAAAGAACAGAAGAGACAATATAACTCACATGACAAGATAATATCCAATGAGTCATAGAAAGAAATACTAATAATAAAGCTAGAGACAAATCCAGTACAAAAGATCTATCTACTGAGCTACGAGTCCCGGGTTGTCTGTCTCAATCAGGATAAGATCCTCCCGAGCCAAAGTTTCTGTCTCTATGCCAACTACGTCCTGAGGCCCGTAGTGAGTAGGGTACCACTCCTCAGTGTCATCTGGAAAAAATATATCTAGTTAGGAAAGGAGCAAAGTACATCTCTAATAGTAGTTCTAATAAATGATATAAACTATGTAACAGTAAATAGAGCGAATATACAAGATATAATATACAGGTACAAGAGATATGCAATAAAGGAATACTAAAAATAAATACAAGAATGAGCATCAATAATATGAACAACAAATACTACTACTAAGTGAGTGAGTAGCAGCTTCAACATATGATCGCCTTAGAAACTTGCACAAGGATAATGGCCTGGTTAATCATACGTGCGGTGTATGAAATACTATTTAAGGAACAAGACATGCACAATGAGGGTATGATCACATATCTACACTAAATACTCCCCACCCTCGACTGGTATAGTGGATCCAACCATGGTACGTTATGATACGGGATTCTCTGGGTAGGTAGCAAGTCTCCCCAAGAATCAATGTTTGTACATGTACAAGAAGAACAAGGAACAAGGCTTGAACAAGATACACCATGAATACCAAGGAATAACATCTCATGACGAGATCCGGATATACCAATTTGTGTAACCATCATATCAAGAAATCAAGGATATCTACACTAAATATAAGAGATATAGAGGATATCATAAATGAGAAACTATCAGAGAATGTACTCGCTTAAAATTCGGTAAACAGTATCAAAGATGTTTGATATGGTACCTCGGAGACCTAAATATGGAATATTATATCAATATAAGATTTTAGAATAAAAATAAGATAAACTAGTCAAATTCTAGGTCATAAAGCCATTTCTAAGTCAAAACAATCAAAACTATGTCAACTCTAGGTCAAACTAGTCAAACTTGGTCAAACTAGCTATTTCTAGGTTGTATGAGTCCATCTCTAGGATATTGGGTCCATACACTATGTAACTAGGTTATACTAGCTATACTAGGATACTATGATACCAACAAAATACCGTATCATAAGATACACAAGTTATTAGATATAAAAATACAATAATATATATACAAGATAAAATATATAGCACTCCTAGCGAAACTAATGCTAAATGGATACCTTGGCTTTGAACCAAATGAGGTATCTCACCAACTACACACCCATCTTGATATACAAACTCAATACCTTGAGTATAACCCAATACCTTGATATTACCTTGGTATCACAAGGTAATCCAATATCTAACATATAACTAACTACCCAACATACCTCACTATGCACTAATATGCATTTAAACTTATAACAATATTATACTAAACTAACATACTAACATACCCCTTCGGATATTCAATACCCGTACCCAAGATACCTCAACTCTCGTTACCTTGGTGTAACTTAAGATAATCTAGAAATAATACTACCCATGTTAACTAGTGCCCATATATATATATATATATATATATATATATATATATATATATATATATATATATACTAACTTACTAACAATATATACATAACTTACTAACTTATCAATATAAACTAACTAGCTTATTAAATAGCTTATCCTAACTTATCCATAACTTAACTATAAGCACTCAAGCTACTGCAGCTTATCGCTGTTGCTGCTTATCACTGCTATTGTTGCTTACTACTGTAATTTTTGCTTGCTACTGCTTGCTGCAGCTTATCGCTACTGCTTCTACTGCTTGCTGCTTCTTCTGTTGCTTCTGCTGCTGCTGCTTATCCGGCTGCTGCTGCTGCTTTCGGCTCACTGCTTTCTGCTGCTTATCGCTGCTGCTTCCTGCTGCTTTCTGGCCTGCTTCTCGATGCTTATCGGCCTGCTTCTCGCTTATAATTCTCCCCTCTAGCTCATATGTACATATCCAATACACACATACACTCACTAATGATGCACATGCACTCTCCTATTCTCTCATGACTACCAATACATTAAATAAAATATAGAACATACACACACACACACACACACACACACATACACACACACACACACATATATATATATATATATATATATATATATATATATATATATAATATAATAATATAATTACAATATCATAATAGCTATAACCTAGAAAAATTGAATTGAAAAGCAAACATCAAACACGTGGAGTACACCGCACCCGTATCACACTCAATTTATGATACGCTTGCGATACGGCTCCACCACACAACTAAACGTATCTCGAAGAACACAAGCAAGTCTAAAATTATAATTAGAAATAACACAAAGTGCTAGCTACTCAACTACGTGTCCATGTCAAAATGTGACATGCTCAAACCTCCGTGTAGGAAGAAAACTACCTAATTAACCCGTATCATCAAATTGTCAGGATACAGCCTACACGTATTCAATTATGGACAAGACACTAGTCACACACAACCAAACAGATATCAATTTGGTCTAATTGACCTATTGACAAACATAAGATGTGTCAATCTCAGAATTTTGCAGAAATTGATACAAAACTCCACATGACTTTCTCCATAGGCCTCCTATGAACCTAATTCCAAATCCTATGGGTAGCCTTAATACATAGGTGTCACTACCCAATTCTAGAAAATAGGATTTTTTTTTTTGGTAAATTATGTATTGATTATAAATAATTATATTTATATTTAATTTGTGATTGTATTATTATTTTTATTGATTATTTTAGGATTTTGGCTAGTCTGGACCCATGTCAAACCCTAGTGGACCCATGTCCGACCCAACCATACCCTTATGAGGCTTATTTTTGGGTTTAGAATTATTATTATATTTTTAATAAGTTAGTTGGAGTGATTAGGAGTTAGTTTGAGTGCATTTGGAATCCTAAACCCAAATCCCAAGTTGCATGACTAGAGGGGAGGGCATTTTGGTCATTTTCCATTCATATAACCTACTTTAATGCACTTGGCCGGCCCCCTAACCTCATTCCCAGACCTGGACAGCAGCAGCCCCCTTCTTCTTCATTTCCTTCACTTCTTCTTCTTCTTCTTCTTCTTCTTCTTCTTCTTCTCCATTCTCCATTTTCTTCTTCCTTCTTCCAACAAGCTTCAAGTAAGTCATTCTTCTCTTTCTTCATCTATTTCTTCCATGAATGTGAACCCTAACCCTATACTTTTCCCTAACCTAGGTGTTTAGAGCCTAGACTTAGTGTGGAGTCTTGATTTGGAGGCTTGGAGGCTTGAGGGTAGTGATTTCAAGAGTTTTGGAGACTTTGGCCTTGGGATTCCAACTCCCAAGAGGTAAACCCTAACTTTTCTCTTAGTAGTTGCTCTTATATAGTGTAATTAGTGGTTTAGAACCTTCCTAGACCCTAAGACTACCCGTGGGAGGAAGTTAAAACAAGTTTGGTTGTGTTTGGAGACTTTGACATTAGATTTTGTGTCAATTTTGGGTGAAATCCGAGATTGGCCCAATTTTTGGTGATGTCCTAGGTTAGACGGACCTAGGTAGACGTTGTCGGGTGTCTTGAGGGTTAGTACGTGTCTCCGTTTGGACACGTGAAGTCGTGTCGCAGAGAAATGGGCCTTTCGAGCATTTTGGGGGTTTTCGTTGTCGTAGGTTCTATGTGCGTGCGCGTTTTTGCCACGGACATAGAATCGATGAGTTAGCATTTTTTCTAGGTTCTAGACGTCGATTAGAACCCGTGGATAAATTTTGGGCAATTTCGAGTAGGTTTGGTGTACGTTTCACGAGGTTTTACGAACCGCACACCACGTGTTCGTCGAAATGACCGAACGGCCATTTCGACTTAGTTTCTTGGTTTCGGGCTTGTGCGCGCGTTGGGTTAGATTCGGGGAGTGTGTGCTAGAGTTTTCGGGTTATATTTTATATATATATATATATATATATATATATATGTGTGTGTGTGTGTGTGTGTTTATTGGTGTGTGGGTCGTTGGGCGTGCGTTGGTGAGTGTTGTGTGCGTTGTGTTGTGTGTGTTGTGCATTAGAGTTTATATATATGTATATATATGAGTTTATATATTTATGTGTGTCTATATATATATATATATATATATATATGTGTGTGTGTGTGTGTGTGTGTGTGTGTGTGTGTGTGTGTGTTTGTATATCTATATGAGTGTGTATATGTGTTTGCGTAAGTGTATCTTTATATATATAAGTATATGTGTATGTGTGTCTATATATATATATATATATATATATATGTGTGTGTGTGTGTGTGTGTGTGTGTGTGTGTGTGTGTGTATATATATAAGTGTGTGTATGTATATATATATGAGTATGTTTGTTTGTGTATATATATATATAGATATATATGCGTATTTGTGTGTGTGTGTGGAGTGTCGAGGGGGAGCAGCTACCAGCGAGGAGAGCCAGCAGATGCAGCAGAGTGTAGCAGGCAGTAGCATCCAGCGCAGCAACAGCAGCAGCTGTATGCAGCATCAGCAACAGCAACATGCTGCAGTACTAGCAGCAGCAGCCAGTTAGCGCAGTGCCGCGTGGCCTAGCACTAGCAGGGAGTAGCGTAGCGAGGGGGGAGAGAGATATATAAATATATATATGTATAGATAGATAGATAGATAGATAGATAGTTTAGTGTGTATATATATATATATATGTATGGATATGGGTATATGTGTGTATGTGTGGATATGTATATATATAGATACGTAGGTGTTTAAGTATATGTGTTAGATATATATATATATATATATATATATATATATATATATATATATATATATATATATATATATATATATATTAGCCTAGATATATATATATATCTAGGTGTATATGTATATACATAGATAGTTAGCTAGATGGGTAGTTAGTGAGGGATTAGAGGGATATCTCAATACCTTGAGATATCAAGGTATCTCAATACCTTGAGATACCCAAGGTATTGAGTATCGGATAAGGTTTTTGAGCAATTGCCTAGGAATAGGTTTAGAATTGCTTTTATATGTATTGGTATATATAATTACGCGTGCTAGCATAGGTTTTAGCGGGTATAGACGGGGTGCGTTGCCTAGGTTGAGATATTGGATACCGAGGGTATCCCGGTATCTCGAGGAGACGAGTTTGAAGGTTTACTGGCTTAATGAGCTAGTTTTGACCTATAATTTTAGGGGCACCCTAGTTTGACCTAGCATTGACCATAATTGTCCCTGTTGACCGTAAAAGTCAATGTTTGACCTAGTTTTGACCCAAAGTTGACTTTTTGGACCACGGGTTGACTTTTTGACACAAATTTTATCGGTTTGACCCGTTCGACCTAGAATAACCCCAGAACCTTATTTTTAGTTATTTTATATCAGTTTAACTCTTTAGAACCCTGATTAATCTTACTTTTTGCAATAGGTTCTTGCGACGCCAGTCCGGATCTCGATCCTCATCAGTTGCTCAGGACGTCAGGCGAGTACCTACCTCTGATTGTTTTCATTTCATGATAGCGTTTATATTACCTGTTCTAGAACTGTAATACTTGATTCTGACACATTGTTACACGAGCTGGTACTAGTGGATCCCGTCATGAGATGTTATCCCCCTTACCGTGTTCAGCGGGTACTCTATCACGTGTATTTTATCATATGCTTCGGGTATTGATTCTCATGTGCTATCATGTGCTTCTTCTGCTCTCGTTTTCATATATGCGAGCTATTTATCATGTATGTAGCGTGTCGTGGTTGGATCCAAGAGTATTAGTGTGGGTGGGGAGTAGGAGTTGGTTATGTGATCAAAGCCAAACAGTATTCATGTGTATGTCAGTTATGCAACTCACGCATAACAGAGTTATCGTAGATTATTCATGTGCAACCTAAGCCGATCACATAACGAACTTGTGCTCAAGGCACTTAGCTAGTATTCCTGTTTTCTCACATGCAGTTACTTCTCTACTACTTGTATTGTTCTCCAGTTTTTCATTGCAGCTACTTTATCTGCTCCACCATATATTTATTTTCCTGTGCATCTTGTATACTTTTCTATTGCTAGTCATATACACCTTACCATGTATTTGGAGTTGCTTTCATAGTTATGTACTTCGCTCCAATCCTGACTGGGCATATTTTTTCCAGAGGATCCTGAGGATTTTTGCCCGACATTCTACGGGCCGGGCGTCGAGGAGTGTTGTGACCCGGAGACTGAGGAGGAGGCTGTCGAGGAGACACTGTTAGCACCCTAGTTAGCTAGGTGGGTTTTTCTGGGTTGTTCTTAGTTGATATTTTGGATGACTGTATTTATTATTTTGTTGCTTCTGTGATATATTGTAGACTTTAGACTTGGACTGTATTTTTGGATATTGTATTGCTCTCTTTAGTTCTTGTTTCTTTGTGATATCTTATCGTGCTTTTACTCTTCCCCTAGTTATTGTGATTGAGGCATACATATATTGTGTGGTTGTCCTCCTTTTGGAGAGGTTATATTGACAGGTTTTGTGAGATATAGATATTGTGACCTAGAACGAACCTTTACAGCGTTCTACCGCCGATTTTGCGACGTAGGCTGGACGTACCCACGACTCATGCCCGATTTTTCGGGTGCGGGTCGTGACACGTTTTTGGTGGCGGCCCATGCATGGTCTAGTATGTAGGTCATAGTTCGCAGGTCTAGTCTCTAGGTCTACATGCAATAGGATATATGATATAGGCTGAGAGAGAGTATCTCAATCACAACTAGGACCCTTTCTGATCTTTTGCTATCTTTAATTTTTTCTGAAATTGTTTTCTTTTGTAATATTACTATCCTTCCTTGATGATATCGTATCTTGCGCCGTTGGTGATGTAATCTCAGGTTATGTTCTTCTTTATTCCATTCTAGCACTTGCTTTATTTGATTTCGGTGCTTCCTATAGCTTTGTGTCTGTATCTTTTGCTGTTAGACACCATCTTGTTGCTGAACCTTTAGCTAGACTCTGCAAGATCATGATCGGGGGTGGCATCATACTAGTCAGTGATGTCTGCAGAGACCAGAGAGTTATCTTGGGAGGCCGGGAGTTGAGTGTGTGCCTACTCGTAATGCCACTTCCGAGCTACGACATTGTACTCGGGATGGATTGTTTGAGTATACATTGTGCTAGTATAGATTATCGTGGAGGTAGAGTGTTGTTTAGTCCGCCGGGTGAGCCAGAGTTTCAGTTTGCCAGAGGAGCAGTGGAGCTAAGTGAAGGAGTCTTCTGCGGAGCCCTGGTGGTAGAGCAGAGGTTGCTACATCCACTGATAGCGGAGTACATAGATGTCTTTCCGGAGGAGTTGCCAGGGTTACCTCCGGACAGAGATGTGGAATTCTCTATAGACTTGGTGCCAGGCGCGGAGCCGATATCCCAGCACGTCTATAAAGTCAGCAACAGTGAGCTGATAGAGTTGAAGAAGCAGGTGGATGAGATTTAGGACAAGGGATTTATCAGATCTAGTTCTTCTCCGTGGGGTGCTCCGGTACTTTTGTGCCGAAGAAGGATGGGTCGATACGGATGTGTATCGACTACAGGGCTCTGAACAACCTCACAATCAAGAACAAGTATCCGCTGCCGCGTATTGATGATCTCTTTGACCAGTTAAGCGGAGCGAGGGTGTTTTCCATGATTGATCTGAGGACAGGCTACCACCAGGTGAAGGTCAGGAGGGAGGATATTCCGAAGACAGCTTTTTGGACCAGATATGGACAGTATGAGTTCATGGTGATGCCGTTTGGGTTGACTAATGCCCCGACAGTGTTCATAAATCTGATGAACAAGTGTTCCATCAGCATCTGGATAGGTTTGTGGTGGTATTTATAGATGATATCTTGGTGTATTTGAAGACCCCAGAGGAGCATGAGGAGCATCTGAGGGTAGTGCTGGAGACTCTCAGAAAGGAGAAGCTTTATGGAAAGTTTTTGAAGTGTGAGTTCTTCCTTGACAAGGTTGAATTCCTTGGTCATGTGGTGACTGGAGAAGGGATCTCGGTGGATCCGAGAAAGATCATGGCAGTTGAGGCATAGAGTGCTCCGAGTTCAGTAGCAGAGGTCAGGAGTTTCCTGGGACTGGCAGGCTACTACAGGAGATTTGTTCAAAATTTTTCCCGGATTACAGAGCTGTTGTCTTGGCTGACTCGGAAGAACATAGAGTTTGTTTGGTCAGAGGAGTGCCAGATCGCCTTTGATGAGCTGAAGAGGAGATTGACGACAGCTCCAGTGTTAACGTTGCCATCAGGGTCTGGAGGATTCACTATCTATAGTGATGCATCGGGGAAGGGACTGGGTTGTGTGTTGCAGTAGAATGAGAGGGTAATTGCCTATGCTTCTAGGCAATTATGTCCTCATGAGAAGAACTACCCTACCCATAATTTGGAGTTGGCAGCGGTCATCTTTGCTCTGAAGTTATGAAAACACTATTTATACGAAGAGCGTGTGGAGATCTTCACAGACCACAACAGCTTGAAGTATGTGTTTACCCAAAAGGAGTTGAACATGAGGTAGAGGAGATAGTTGGAGTTGATGAAAGACTTCGATATATTATTGCAGTACCATCCAGGGAAGGCGAATGTAGTTACGGATGCGCTGAGCAGATATCCGGTAGCTATGTGCCTGACTACAAATCGTTATCTTCTGGCAGATCTAGAGAGCTTGGGCATTGAGGTGATAGTGCCTGGAATTGAGATGCAGATGTGGGGACTGCAGATTCAGTCAGAGTTGGTAGACTGGATCAGGGCTACACAGTTTGAGGATGAGTCCCTGAGGAGCATCAGGGCGCAGGTTCAGATTAGTTTATTAGATGAATTCACCATTGCTGATGATGGTTCATTGCGGCACGGTACCAGGTTGTATGTGCCGAGTGGGTCATTGCGCGAGGAGGTTCTTCAGGAGGCGCATCGATCCCAATACTCTATGCATCCAGGTGCCAACAAGATGTATAAAGATCTGAGAGAGCATGTATGGTGGTACGAGATAAAGTGGGAGATAGCACGCTTCGTATCCCGATGCTTAGTGTGCCAGCAGGTGAAGGCGGAGAGGCAAAGGCCAGGAGGATTGCTCCAGCCGTTACCCATTCCGGAGTGGAAATGGGAGCATGTGACCATGGATTTTGTTTCTGGACTTTTCCGTTCTCCAGGCGGGAAGGATGCGATTTGGGTCATCGTGGACAGGTTGACCAAATCGGCCTACTCTCTACCATTCAAAGTGGGTATGTCTACGGAGAGACTAGCAGAGATATATGTACGCCAGATAGTCAGAGTGCATGGAGTTCCAGTGATCATAGTATCAGACCGGGACAGTCGCTTTACTTCATATTTTTGGAGGAGTTTGCAAGCTAGCTTGGGCACCCAGCTCAAGTTTAGTAGTATATATTACCCACATACAGACGGTCAGTCAGAGAGGACCATTCAGACACTTGAGGACATACTTCGCACTTGTGTTCTGGATTACAGAGGCTCTTGGGAGGATCACTTGCACTTGGTAGAGTTTTTTACAACAACAGCTACCAAACCAGTATCGAGATGTCACCATTCGAGGCGTTGTATGGACGGAGGTGTCACACTCCGTTATCATGGGACGATATAGGTGAGAGAGCTTTACTTGGCCCGAAGATGGTGGTTGATGCAGCGGAGAAGGTCAAGCTCATTAGAGATAGACTTCGGGTGGCGCAGGACAAGCAGCGGCATTGGGCCGATAGCCACCGGAGACCTTTGGAGTTTGAGGTATAGCTTAGAATTTAGATTTTGTTCTTGTGTTTGCTTGTGATTGCTTGTTTTAGATTAAGTGCTGAGACCTTGTTTGTGCTAGGTTGGAGATCTGGTGTTCCTGAGGATTTCTTCGACGTGGGGCACTATTCGCTTCGGTGGAGGCAGGAAGCTTAGCCCACGTTTCATCGGACCCTTCAGCATCCTTGAGAGGTCGGCGTATTGGCGTATAGGCTAGATTTGTCGCCTACGCTAGAGGGAGTTCATGATGTGTTCCACATGTCGCAGTTGAGATGGTATGTGGCAGATTCCAGTCACGTATTGGATCACTCAGAGATCGTGGTGGGCACTACTCTTAGCTATCCAGAACAGCCAGTGGAGATTCTGGATCAGCGGAAGAAGGTGTTAAGGAACCAGACTATTCCCTTGGTTTGCGTCGCGTGGAGGCATCACTCTCCAGGTGAGTCGACCTGGGAGAGGGAGGATGAAATGCGCGAGCGATACCCTTATCTTTTAGAGCCCTGAGGTATGGTTCTTTTTCTTTTCCTTGCATTCATGTCCTAGTTTTGTCTTTTAATTTCGATGACGAAATTATTTTAAGGAGGGTAGGCTTGTCACTACCCAATTCTAGAAAATAGGATTTTTTTTTAATTTGGTAAATTGTGTATTGATTATAAATAATTATATTTATATTTAATTAGTGATTGTATTATTATTTTTATTGATTGTTTTAGGGTTTTTGCTAGTCTGGACCCATGTCAGATCCTAGTGGACCCATGTCCGACCCAACCAACATCCTTGTGAGGCTTATTTTTGGGTTTAGAATTATTATTATATTTTTAATAAGTTAGTTGGAGTGATTAGGAGTTAGTTTGAGTGCATTTGGAACCCCAAACCCAAATCCCAAGTTGCATGACTAGAGGGGAGGGCATTTTGGTCATTTTCCATTCATGTAACCTACTTTAATGCACTTGGCCGACCCCCTAACCTCATTCCAAGACCTGGACAGCAGCAGCCCCCCTTCTTCTTTATTTCCTTCACTTCTTCTTCTTCTTCTTCTTCTTCTTCTTCTTCTTCTCCATTCTCTATTTTCTTCTTCTTCCTTCTTCCAACAAGCTTCAAGTAAGTCATTCTTCTCTTCCTTCTTCTATTTCTTCCATGGATATGAACCCTAACCCTATACTTTTCCCTAACCTAGGTGTTTAGAGCCTAGACTTAGTATGGAGTCTTGATTTGGAGGCTTGGAGGCTTGAGGGTGGTGACTTCAAGAGTTTTGAAGACTTTGGCCTTGGGATTCCAACTCCCAAGAGGTAAACCCTAACTTTTCTCTTAGTGGTTGCTCTTATATAGTGTAATTAGTGGTTTAGAACCTTCCTAGACCCTAAGGCTACCCGTGGGAGCAAGTTAGAACAAATTTGGTTGTGTTTGGAGACATTGACATTAGGTTTTGTGTCAATTTTGGGTAAAATTTGAGATTGGCCCAATTTTGGGTGATGCCCTAGGTTAGACGGACCTAGGTAGACGTTGTCGGGTGCCTTGAGGGTTAGTATGTGTCTCCGTTCGGACACGTGAAGTCGTGTCGCGGAGAAATTAGCGTTTCGGGCATTTTGGGGGTTTTTATCGTCGTAGGTTCTACGTGCATGCGCGTTCTTGCCACGGACCTAGAATCGACGAGTTAACATTTTTTCTAGGTTCTAGACGTCAATTAGAACCTGTGGGTAAATTTTGGGCCGATTCCGAGTAGGTTTGGTGTGCGTTTCACGAGGTTTTATGAACTGCACACCACGTGTTCGTCGAAATGACCGAATGGCCATTTCGACTTAGTTTCTTGGTTCCGGGCTTGTGCGTGCGTTGGATTAGCTTCGGAGAGTGTGTGCTAGAGTTCTCGGGTTATATTATATATATATATATATATGTGTGTGTGTGTGTGTGTGTGTGTGTGTGTGTGTGTGTGTGTGTGTGTGTGTGTGTGTGTGTGTGTGTTTATTGGTGTGTGGGTCGTTAGGCGTGCGTTGGTGAGTGTTGTGTGTGTTATGTTGTGTTGTGTGTGTTGTGTATTAGAGTTTATATATATTTATATATATGATTTTATATATGTATGTGTTTATATATATATATGTGTGTGTGTGTGTGTGTGTGTGTGTGTGTGTGTGTGTGTGTGTGTGTTTGTATATCTATATGAGTGTGTATATGTGTTTGCGTAAGTGTATCTTTATATATAAAAGTATATGTGTATGTGTCTATATATATATATATATATATATATATATATATATATATATGTGTGTGTGTGTGTGTGTGTGTGTGTGTATATATAAGTGTGTGTATGTATTTATATATATATATGAGTATGTGTGTTTGTGTGTATATATATATAGATATATATGCGTGTTTGTGTGTGTGTGTGTGTGGAGTGTCGAGGGGAAGCATGTAGCAGCGAGGAGAGCCCGCAGATGCAGCAGAGTGTAGCAGGCAGTAGCAGCCAGCGCAGCGCAGCGCGGCAAGTGCAGCAGCTGTATGCAGCATCAGCAGCAGCAATATGCTACAGTACTAGCAGCAGCAGCCAGCAGCATTTGCAGCAGCAGCGGCAGCCAGTTAGCGCAGCAGCGCGTGGCCTAGCACTAGCAGGGAGTAGCGTAGCGAGGGGGGAGAGAGATATATAAATATATATTTGTATAGATAGATAGATAGATAGATAGATAGATAGATAGATAGATAGATAGATAGATAGGTAGATAGATAGATAGTTTAGTGTATATATATATGTATGGATATGGGTATATGTGTGTATGTGTGGATATGTATATATATAGATACGTAGGTGTTTAAGTATATGTGTTATATATATATATATATATATATATATATATATATATATATATATATATATATTAGCCTAGATATATATACCTAGGTGTATATGTATATACATAGATAGTTAGCTAGATGGGTAGTTAGTGAGGGATTAGAGGGATATCTCAATACCTCGAGATATCAAGGTATCTCAATACCTTGAGATACCCAAGATATTGAGTATCGGGTAAGGTTTTTGAGCAATTGCCTAGGAATAGGTTTAGAATTGCTTTTATATGTATTGGTATATATAATTACGCGTGCTAGCATAGGTTTTAGTGGGTATAGGCGGGGTGCGTAGCCTAGGTTGAGATATTGGATACCGAGGGTATCCCGGTATCTCGAGGAGGCGAGTTTGAAGGTTTACTAGTTTAATGAGCTAGGTTTGACCTAGAATTTTAGGGACACCCTAGTTTGACCTAGCATTGACCATAATTGTCCCCGTTGACCGTAAAAGTCAATATTTGACCTAGTTTTGACCCAAAGTTGACTTTTTGGACATCAGATTGACTTTTTGACCCAAATTTTACCGGTTTGATCCGTTCGACCTAGAATAAGCCTAGAACCTTATTTTTAGTTATTTTATATCAGTTTAACTCTTTAGAACCCCGTTTAATCTTGCTTTTCATAATAGGTTCTTGCGACGCCAGTCCGGATCTCGATCCTCATCAGTTGCTCAGGACGTCAGGCGAGTACCTACCTCTGATTGTTTTTATTTCATGATAGCGTTTATATCACCAGTTCTAGAACTGTAATACTTGATTCTGACACATTGTTACATGAGCTGGTACTAGTGGATCCCGTCATGAGATGTTATCCCCCTTACCGTGTTCAGCGGGTACTCTATCACGTGTATTTCATCATGTGCTTCGGGTATTGATTCTCATGTGCTATCATGTGCTTCTTCTGCTCTCGCCTTCATGTGCGCGAGCTATTTATCATGTACGTAGCGTGTCGTGGTTGGATCCAAGAGTATTAGTGGGGGAGGGGAGTAGGAGTTGGTTATGTGATCAAAGCCAAATAGTATTCATGTGTATGTCGGTTATGCAACTCACGCATAACGGAGTTATCGTAGATTATTCATGTGCAACCTAAGCCGATTACATAACGAACTTGTGCTCAAGGCACTTAGCTAGTATTCCTGTTTTCTCACATGCAGTTACTTCTCTACTACTTGTATTATTCTCCAGTTTTACATTACAGCTATTTATCTGCTCCACCATGTATTTATTTTCCTGTGCATCTTGTATACTTTTCTATTGCTAGTCATATACACCTTACCATGTATTTGGAGTTGCTTTTAGAGTTATATACTTCGCTCCAGTCCTGACTGGGCATATTTTTTCCAGAGGATCCTGAGGATTTTTGCCCGATATTCTACGGGCCGGGCGTCGAGGAGTGTTGTGACCCGGAGACTGAGGAGGAGTCCGTCGAGGAGACACTGTTAGCACCCTAGTTAGCTAGGTGGATTTTCCTGGATTATTCCTAGTTGATATTTTGGATGACTGTATTTATTATTTTGTTGCTTCTATGAGATGTTGTAGACTTTAGACTTGGACTATATTTTTGGATATTGTATTGCTCTCTTTGTTTCTTGTTTCTTTGTGATATCTTATCATGCTTTTACTCTTCCCCTAGTTATTGTGATTGAGGCATATATATATTGCGTGGTTGCCCTCCTTTTGGAGAGATTATATTGACAGGTTTTGTGAGATATAGATATTGTGACCTAGAACGAACCTTTACAGCGTTCTACCGTCGATTCTGCGGTGTAGGCTAGACGTACCCACGACTCATGCCCAATTTTTTGGGTGCGGGTCGTGATAATAGGAGGATTTCTAATGATTAAATTATATATTGAGAGTCTAATTAGAGAAAAAACTAAATTGTACATATTGGGAGATGGATTCCCAATAAAATTACCAAATTGAGTATCAAGAGCCCTCAACTTGTAGATCATTGCTCCTCCTTGTAGATCCTTGCTTTCTCCTTGTAGATTCCTACTTCTTCCTTGTTCTAATGGCCTCCAATGATAAATAGGAAAGGAATTGGGAAGAAATTTTGGTAGTGATTAGTGTAGGAATGAGGAAAATTGGAAGAGGAAGATTCTAGATCTAGATTTGAAATAAAAAATGAAGAGAGGGAGTCTCTCCCTACTCCTATGGGGGACGACCACTAACCCCTCCTTTAAGCTACTATAAAATATCCACAATACCATTTGGGGCTTGTCATGAAGGAATTAATTAAGGAGAGAAGGTTCTAGTCTAATTGGTTTAACTAATTAATTTATCCTCCTAATGAATGGGCTTACTATTGGGCTCAATTCTAACTAGAATTAAATGTTGGTCCATGGATCTAATCTAAACTTGTTAGGTCTACTAACACAAGTCCAAAATTAAATACTAACATCTAACAATAAATAAATAATACAATAAATAAATAAATTTTTAATATGCATAATATTTAATTAATTATAAAATGACCAAAATATCCTTTCCTAGAAAATGTGGTAGTGACAAGTCTACCCCCCTTAAAATAATTTTATCCTCAAAATTCAAAGACGAAACTAGCCCCAAAAATCAAAACAGAACAGAATCAGAAAAGAACATACCTCAAGGCACAAACAAATATGGGTAAATCTCTCGCATTTCATCCTCCCTCTCTCAGGTAGACTCACCCGGAGAGTGATCTCTCCATGCGACGCATACCAAGGGAATGGTCTGGTTCCTCAATACCTTCTCTCTCCAATCCAAAATCTTAACTGACTGCTCTGGATAGCTAGAGTAGGTCCCACCTCTATCTCCGAGTGATCCAATACGTGACTAGGATCCGTCACGTACAGTCTCAAATAGGACACATGAAACATGTTGTGCACTTCCTCCAATGCAGGTGGCAAGTCTAGTCTGTAAGCAACTGTATCGACCCTCTCGAGAATACTGAAAGATCAGATGAATCGTAGACTAAGCTTCCCGCCTCCACTGAAATGAATCATGCCTCGTATCAAAAAGATCCTCAGAAATACCAGACCACCAACCTAGAACAAAGCACAACATTAAGAACTTATTCTATAACAAACAACCAATATCAATACAAAACAAAATAAAAATCTAAAACTATACCTCAAACTCCAAAGGTCTCCGGTGGCTATCGGCCCATACGCTACTCGAAGTCTGTCTCTGATCAGCTTAACCTTCTCTGCCGCATCCATAACCATCTCTGGCCCTAACAAATCTCTCTCTCTAACTCGTCCCATGACAAGTGAGTACGATATCTCCGATCGTACAGAGCCTCAAATTGTGACATCTCTATACTAGCATGATAGTTGTTATTGTAAGAAAACTCTACCAAATAGTAATGTTCCTCCCAAGATCTCCCAAAATCTAGTACACAGGTGCACAGCATATCTTTGAGAGTCTGAATGGTCCTCTCTGACTGCCCATCTGTCTGGGGATGATATGCAGTACTGAAGTTGAGCTAAGTGCCCAAACTCGCCTGCAAACTCCTCCAAAAATGAGAAGTAAAACGACTATCCCGATCCAAGACTATGGTAACGGAAACCCCATGTATTATAATAATCTGCCTTACATACATCTCTGCCAGCTTCTCCATAGACAAACTCACCTTAAAAGGGAAAAGTGGGATAACTTGGTCAACCTGTCAACGATGACCTAAATTGCGTCTTTTCCTCCTAGAGATCGTGGAAGTTCGGACACAAAATCCATAGTAGGAGCCTCTGGAATGGGTAATGGCTGAAGTAAACCACCTGGCCTCTGCCTCTCGGCTTTCATCTGCTGGCACACTAAGCATCTGGATACAAATTGTGCCACTCCTCTTTTTATGCCATACCACCACACACTCTCTTGCATATCCCGATACATCTTGTTGGCACTTGGATTCATGGAATACTGAGAGCGATGCGCTTCCTGTAATACCTCCTCATGCAGCTCCCCACTAGGCACACATAATCTAGCACCATGCCATAACGAACCATCCTCAGTAATGGTGAAATCATCCTCCAATCATGCTCTCACCTGGGCTCTGATGCTCCTTAGAGATACATCCTTATACTGGGCTGCCTTGATCCTGTCTATCAACTCTGAGTGTATCTGCAACCCCCACACATGTATGGCAAAACCAAGAACTATCATCTCAATACCCAATCTCTCCAAGTCCTCCAATAAATACCGATCTTGCGTCAACATCATAGCTACCGGATACCTACTCAAGGCAACGACAACTACATTGGCTTTCCCAGGATGATACTACAAAGATATGTCAAAATCTTTCATCAGTTTCAACCACCGATGATGCCTCATGTTCAACTCCTTCTGAGTGAAAACGTACTTCAAGCTCTTATGGTCTGTAAAAATCTCCAAACGCTCTCCGTACAAATAGTGTTTCTATAACTTCAAGGCAAAGGTGACTGCTGCCAACTCCAAATCGTGGGTAGGATAGTTCTTCTCATAAGGACACAATTGCCTGGATGCATAGGCAATCACTTTCCCATTATGCTGAAGAACACAACCCAGCCCTTTTCCCGATTCATCACTATAAATAGTGAAACCTCCAGACCCTGATGACAACATCAAAATAGGAGCAGACGTCAACCTCGTCTTCAATTCCTCAAAAGCAACCTGGCACTCCCCTGTCCAAATAAACTCTAATTTCTTCCTGGTGAGTCTAGTCATCGGGTCGGCAATCCTTAAAAAATCTTGCACAAACTTCATGTAGTAGCCTTCGAGACCCGAGAAACTTCTAATCTCTGCCACTGAACTTGGGGTCTTCCAAGACTCCACTGCTGTGATCTTCTTCGGATCTAATAAAATTCTATCACCAGTCACAACATGTCCTAAGAACTCCACCTTGTCCAGGAAGAACTCACACTTGGACAGCTTCCCATATAGCTTCTCCTTCCTCAGCACATCCAACACAATACGCAAATGCTTCTCGTGCTCCTCTGGTGTCTTCGAGCATATGAGTATGTCATCGATGAACACCATCACGAACTTGTCAAGGTACTGTGGAACTCCTTGTTCATCAAATTCATAAATACCGTCGGGGCATTAGTCAACCCAAACGGCATCACCATGAACTTATACTAGTCATACCGAGTCCTAAAAGCAGTCTTCGAAATTTCCTCCAGCTTCACTTTCACCTGGTGGTAGCCTGATCTCAAGTCTATCTAGAAAAATACCTTGGCGCCAATCAACTGATCGAACATGTCATCAATCCGTAGCAATAGGTATTTATTCTTGATAGTGAGATTATTCAATAACATATAATCGATACACATGCACACCAATTCATCCTTCTTCGGTACAAACAATATCGGGGCTCCCCACGATGAAGTACTGGATCTGATAAACCCCTTATCCTGTAATTCATCCACTTGCTTCTTCAGCTCGACCAGCTTGCTATTGTTTACTCTATAGACATGCTGTGAAATTGGTTCTGTACTTGGCACCAAGTCTATAGAGAATTCAACATCTCGATCTGGCGGCAATCCTGGCAACTCCTTAGGAAATGCAATATTTTGGGTCATCGACCTTGTCAGCCTCTTCAGGGTATCTGATGTTGGGTAGCCAAAGTTTGTTTATATATTGAAGATTTCAATGATGTCGTCATCATTGAAGGAGAAAGTCCTCTTTGTCTTTGGGACTTCCGATACCTGAGTCCTACGGTCCTCAAGGAAGACCGATAATTTTGTATCATTTTTGGACTCATAGGAAATTATATTCCCAGCTTTGGACGCTGCTCTATCTTGTCAAGGGAGACTACCACCAGACATGTCATTGTCTAGTTCTTGGGTATCATTGTCCTCGCAGCATGATGGGTTGGTGTGGATTACCAGGAGATTGCTACTCCCGACTTGCATAGTTATTGCTAGCCCTGAGGGTGGCAAGACCATGTTCGCCTTGATCTCCAAAATTGCCAGGGCCAGAGTCTGCATTGTGGCACTCATGGTGTTCATCATTGCCTCAAGAGCATCGAGTCGTTAGCAATCATTGAGCCCTTCCGCCTTCGGTTCCTGAGTCGTACTATCCTCAGGCAAGATGGGCATCGTTGCATTGTCTTCAGACTCAAAAGAGATACTACCCCCAGCTTCAGATAATGCTTTGACTATTCGAGGGTGACTTCCCCCCGGCCTTTCAATGTCTGTTCCTTGGGAGTTATAGTCTTCAAGGAAGGTAGGCATCATCGCACCACCTTTCGATTCTGGAGGATTCCTACCCTCAGCCGTAGATGCTGCATTAACCCTAGGCACATTGCTGTCAGCTTCTTAGGAATCGTTGTCTTCAGGCAAAGCCGAAAGTGTGATATCTTCTTTAGACTTGGAGGGCATGTTACCCTAAGCTTTGGAAGGTGCATTTTCTTGATGAGGGTGATTACCCCCAGCGAACTTGACATCTGTCCCTTGAGATTCACTATCTTTACGAAATATTGGATTATTGTGTATGTCCCGGGGGACACTACCCCCAGCTTGGGCCACCCCCAGGGGTTCTGAAGAAGAACTACCCTCAGGGGATGACGGCTTCTTCCTTGAGCGGGTGCTAGGGAAAACTCCTTCCGCAGGTGCAATTGTCAGCCCTCCGGGTAATCACCTTCGCGATGCAGTGGTAGAGAGCACCGGACTGGAGGTGTTTAACTGCTTTTTTCCCTTACTGGCGGAAAGCTTTCCAGTTGAATAGCATGAGGCAAAGGGTAACTCCTCCTCTGATACTTGCACCTAATCTCCGGATTGCTGCCGAGTAAGTGCTTACCGGTGCAGTCGCTGGAAGACCGACTACATGTCTGTGAGTACATCTAATTTATTGTAGTAGCAGTTGATAATGATGTTGGCACAGCTGTGCCTCGGAGAGGGTACGTCGCACGCTATAGTGGTTTTAATTGCTTTACGTTTTTGAGTAATCATGTCACGCAAATCATGCGAAGGGTGTTTCACCTTTGCATCCTTTTTGCGAGTCCGGGTATCCCGGGCACACGGATGTGCAGGCGATGTGTTTGCTCCCGGACATGGGGTTCGTACACGAACTTGTCCCGAGGTATTGGTGGAAGACTTTTGGAATGAACCATTTCTGCTGGTCCCTGTTGGTTGGACGCATGGGTCAATTATGTATAATATTTTGTCAGAGACCTGCGTAATAGTTAGCGATGCATTTTGGCGGTCAGTCGCATGAGCAGTTGCTTGAGCTTGATGAGCTCGCACTTCCCTAGACCTCTTCAACTTAGCACTCGCAGGCGCGAAGTATAAAGAGTCCAAATTTGGGTTTTTGCCACCCTCAGTAGGTTGCATAGGATCTGCGCCGTGTGAGATACGGTCAAAAATAGAAGTTTTATTGCTGTCAGAGCCATATGCGGCTGTCTGCCTGCGGTTATGAGTTGATGCCACATGGACAATATTATGTGGCCTCCTTCTTGGATGCATAGGACTTGCCCCAGCGCCAGAACGTCTGGCATCATAGTGTTTTCCTTTGCCAGATTCTGAGTGCTGAGCAGTTCCTGCGCCCATCGAAAATGGCGCATAGACGTGGACTTCCTCAGTAACAGATTGAGAGACGGAGATCGCCTCCTCCATAATTGGGTGAGGCACAGTGGCCTTCGCTATCTACGTTTTGTGGGTCTTCTTGGGCTTTGATTGGGTTGCCTTGGCGAAGGATTCGCACTTCCTTCAGAGAGCATTTTCTCGAACGTTTGCTGATCGAAGCGAACTACCTGCATCTTTTACGTTAAGCCAAGCTTAGCTACATCGGATTGCGTCACTAATTTCTCAATAAAGAAGAATTCGTATCCCCAGCAGAGTCGCCATCATGTTTGCTATTTAAATCAAAAGGAAGAACTAAGAGAACTTGATTTGATTAACAAACTAGAGAGTACAGAGAAGAGTCCTAAGAGATAATCTAAGTACAAATTTGTTTTGATCTGGGGGTAACGATGGAGGGTTAGAAGTGTAGCAACTCACTTTATACCATGGATGATCCAGATGCAGCATCTTCTTTTATTGGTTTTAGTGTGAATCCGCAGATAGCCAGCCAGCCTTTTGGTTTGGTCTATCTCTAAAGCAGAAAAAACTAGCCCATCGAACATTCAAGTTTCTCCTATTTATAGCCATCGTATTGATGGGCTATGGGTGCCGCATATGACACTGTTTGGTGGCCGCATAAGGCTCTTTCAACAGAATGTGGTTGTAACTGTTGTCGTATGCCATGGGAAGATTGCCATATGGTCTTGGTTTATGTCACAACCCGTACCCGGAATTTAGGCATGAGTCGTGGGTACGTCCAGCCTACGCCGCAGCATCGGCGGTAGAACGTTGTCTAGGTCTCAACATATAATATATCCTGTCAAAAAGTCTCAACTCCGTACGGAGGACAATGATAAATAATCCACAGTTCTATGATATACTCAATCACAAGCTAATAGAAATAATGGCACGATGAGAATAGAAAAGAGTTATATTAAAAGCCAACCACAATAAGTCCAACTCAAAACTTGGGTCTAGAAGACCTCACAAATCACAGAATAATAAATACAACTCAGTCTCAGTCTAGAACAATAAATGCAGAAAAATAATCTAAGAATTTGCAGGTAAGGTCTCCTCTAGGATAGGCAACTCCTCTGGGGTTTCTGGAGTGAAATCTTCCTCTAATCCTGGGCCGTAATGAGTGGGGCAAAGATCCTCCAGGTCCTCTGAAAAATGTTATCCAGTCAGGATTGGAGCGAAGCACAAGCACTAACAGCAGTTTCATTAAATTGACAAAGACTATAAACAGTGTAAGAAATACAAGATGGAAATAAATGCTGGAAATGTAAAGTACTAGAGAAAATGGAAATAGGCAATAGAGCATCTAGCAATGAACAATGGACAGTGAATGCTAGAATAAGTGAATCTGAATAAAAGACATCTAACTAAGTGTTTGATTTATCAGTTTATTATGTGATCGGCTTGGGACTAGATCAGGCTAGTTATATATGATTAGCTATGATTCTTGTAGGTCAGGCTAACCATATAGTTAGCTATGATGCATGTAGTGGTCAGGCTAATCATATATAACAGCTATGATGCATGTAAATGGTCAGGCCGCACCCGACGTGAGAAGTGGGGTGAGCTATGATGCATGTAAAGGTTTGGATATGATCATATAATCTACTAATAGTTCCCCATCCCCCAGCTAGCACGATGGATTCCAATCACGACTCCTCATGATGGGGATCTAGGGTGCTAACCCGTGTATCCATAGTGTCGGAATCAAGTATGTAATACAACTGTATTATAAAAATAATCAACAATAAAAACTGTCAGAGAATGTACTCGCCTGTGGTCCTGAGCAATGAGTGAGGATCGATGTCCAAGGTGGGATCACAATGACCTATTTATGGAATATTAATGTCAGAAACTAAATTAAAGAAATAATATGTTTAACTAATTAAATACGAGGTTTCTAGGTCATACTAAGGTTTACTAGGTTAAACCCAAGGGTATAAGTGTACTAGGGTTTAATAGCTAAATGATAGGTTAGTTAGGCCCACTAGTCAAATTCTATATCATACTAAGGTATCTAGTGTAATACTAGCTACTATTATATACTACATGTTATTTGTATATAACAACTCCTATATATATATATAGATTCTAGTTTGTACCTTAATACAACCCTTAACACAACCCTATGTGAGTTCTCAAAACCTTGGCATATAAATACATGGCCCATTCCCTTACTCTCAATTGCTTGAACATCTAAACTCTTAACAAATTTTATAGATCCTAGATACTGATTAAATGAACCCTACACAGTGTCTCAGTTTGAAGTTGTTCAGACTTCAAAGTTGAATAAACCTAAGACAATTATGACTACTGGCAGGATAAAAAGGTAGGTCTTGAATATTGTTCTCTGATACCCATGCACAGCCAAAAATCCTTATCTACTGAACACCATGCAGCTAACCACCATTCAATTTGAACTGAGCTATGTACAGTGACATCACTGCACAGATCTTTGATACTCCATCAACATTGATACTGCTACTGTGTAGCTATTGCACAGTGAGGCTTCTACTACAAGATCTACTACTGCTACTCTGATACTGAACTTTCACCCACACCTTATACTAATACATAATAACTCACTACTCCCTCACCCACACAACACTCACTCACAAGTATTACTGATACACAGGCACTCTATCTACCAATTTCTATTAACTATCACCCACACACACACACAGGTGACACTACTCTTCATACAGGTATTGCACACACTGGTTGGTCACCTATAGCTCACTCACACACTTAAGTTCTCATATACATACTAACACAGCACATAGGTATCTCACTGCACTCACACAGGTTTTAACTCACACTGGCACAAGGACACAGATACACAGATATTTACACAGGCATGCTCACACTGGATACACTAGGTTCTATGATACATACACACTCAAATCTCTCTGGGTCACACATACTCACACTCTCAGACACTCTGAGAACACAGTCCTGAACACAAGACACACTGCTCACAGAGAAATTAATTGACTGAGACACAGGTGAACACTAGGACACTCCTAAAACAGGGACACATACACACACTGCTAGTACACACAATTAACACACTGCATTCACATTCAAGTGAACTGGAGTTCACAGTTTTTTCCATTCAACACCACAATCCTAGAATCCACTGATACACTAAGGATTTCTAAACTACTGCACACAGTATCTAGACACTGATACAAAGTCACATAAGCTCTCACACTGGTTCACATAGCTAACACACACACACTACACACCTGCACACCCACTGATTTTTAACACAAAGTACACACAGGAACAACTCACACACACAGGAATCTCACCCAGTCACACACTGATACAGGGATACACTCTAGAACTAACACACAGTTCACTCATAGATACATAGTGGCACTCACACACTGTAATCCATACTGACAAGAACATACACAGGTATGCACAGTTTACTGATACTCATACCTACACACAGAGACATAACTCTATAACTGACTAACACTGTGATACATAACATATTGCTCACCACTACATTATGACACAGGGTCATACACACTGGCATATGGGTTCTCACTACACAGTTATATACACATACACTCACCCAAGTTTACATACTCAGCTACTCGTGAAGTAAACCCCCAACCTATTGATACACATATGCACACACACCAAACTATTCAACAGGGCCCTAATCAAAACCCCAATGCACACTGATACATTAATCCCCCAATGCCTGATGCATTGATGTAAGAACACAGTCCCTATATGTTCACTACACACAGGAACACACACTGATTCTCATACACACCCCGACTGCACAGGAAAACCTACTGCACACAAACTATTTACACAATGCAAATATATATATATAATATAGATTTGTATATTAAAACATGCAGTAACTAGAACACATAGATAGGTAAGATCCCTAAGGGCATATCACCAAACACTTGGTGTGCAAAAAACGAATCCCTACTAAAACTTCCTGAAAACCCAAATCAACCCCTAAAACGAAATCTATACTTACACGTAAGAGAGGTAATCGAGACTACACGAAATCCCTAGGGTTTGGGTTCCAAAATTTTGGGGAAACATCCGTAGGTCACCAAAACCCAAATTCACCTAGGTCTTCATGTAAAGTCTCAGAAATCAAAACCTAAACATCAAGGTAGGTTTCCTAATGGCCAAAAATAAGAAAAACAGAATATAATTGAATAAAAATAGGGTTTTACCTATAGGAAGATGGCTTCTTCAATGGAAGTTCTTCTTCCCCAAGATTCCTTGACCCAAGCCCTTGCTTCTCTTTGCTTTGGAGGAGGAAAAATGGAATCCCTAGGTCTGGATTTTGAAATCTGGAGGGGGAATTGGTTTCCTGGATGGAGGCTAGGGTTTCTCCTTTCTAAATGAAGGAAGAGAGGGTTCCCTTTTATATTAAAACCAAACTAGGGTTTCTAATGCATAAGTTAGGTTAAACCTCCTATGTTAGGTCATGTAGAACCTAATTAACTCAGGTTTAGGCCTTCTAGGGTTGAGGTTCCACCCTAAAATTAGAATTCTAGGGTTTCTCTAGAATTGGTTTTCAATTTAGGGTTTAGTCATTAGGGTTTGTCCTAATGCGTTCTAGGGTTTGACCTAAAACCAAATATCATTTACAATATATAATTAGTTTTAAAACTCAGCAGATTAATTAAACACATAATTATTCTAAATTGTGAAATTACACAAATGCCCTTACCTGAAAAAGTGGTAGTGACAAGTCTACCCTCCTAAAAGAAATTTCGTCCTCAAAATTTGGACTGAACAGAACAAGAATAAATCAAAAAAGGAAATACCTCAAGTCTAGAAGAGGTACGGGTATTGCTCGCGCATTTCGTCCTCTCTCTCCCAGGTCGACACCCCTGGAGAGTGATGTCTCCATGCAACACGAACCAAAGGAATAGTTTGGTTCCGCAACACCTTCTCTCTGCGGTCCAAGATCTCTACGGGCTGCTCGGGATAGCTGAGCGTCGGACCAACCTCAATCTCCGAGTGGTCAAGTACGTGACTAGGGTCTGCCACGTACCGTCTCAGCTGCGACACGTAGAACACATCATGCACTCCCTCTAATGCAGGCAGCAAGTCCAGTCTATACGCCACTGCACCTACCCTCACAAGAATGCCAAAGGGTCCGATGTAGCGTGGGCTAAGCTTCCCGCCTTGACCAAAATGAATCGTGCCACGCGTCGGAGAAATCCGTAGGAATACTAGATCGCCAATCTAAAACAAAACAGTCTCAACACGCAGTCTAAACAACAAACACAAGCCAGAAAAATAACAATCTATACCTGAAACTCAAGGGGTCTACGGTGGCTGTCAGCCCAATGCCGCTGTCTGTCCTGCGCCACTCGCAGTCTGTCTCTGATGAGTTTCACCTTTTCTGCTGCATCCACGACCATTTCTGGTCCTAGCAAGGCTCTCTCTCCAACGTCGTCCCAAGATAACGGTGTACGACACCTTCGTCCATAAAGAGCCTCAAATGGTGACATCTCGATGCTGGCCTGGTAGCTGTTGTTGTAAGCGAACTCTACCAGGTGCAGATGATCCTCCCAAGAACCTCCGAGATCTAGAACACAAGTGCATAGCATATCCTCGAGAGTCTGAATAGTCCTTTCAGACTGCCCGTCTGTCTGGGGGTGATATGCGGTACTGAACTTGAGCTGAGTGCCCAAGCTAGCCTGCAGACTCCTCCAGAAGTGGGAAGTGAAACGGCTATCCCGATCCGAGATGATGCTCACAGGAACTCCATGAAGTCTAACGATCTGTCGCACGTACATATCTGCTAGCCTCTCTGTCGACGTGCCCACCTTGAAAGGTAAGAAATGGGCTGATTTGGTCAACCTATCCACGATAACCTAAATCGTGTCCTTCCCTCCTGGAGAACGTGGAAGCCCTGAAACGAAATCCATGGTCACGTGCTCCCATTTCCATTCTGGAATCGGTAAAGGTTAAAGCAATCCACCTGGCCTCTGCCGGTCAGCCTTTACCTGCTGGCACACTAAACACCGGGATACGAAGTGTGCTACCTCGCGCTTCATTCCATACTACCATACGTGCTCCCTCAAGTCTCGATACATCTTGTTGGCACCGGGATGCATCGAGTACTGAGAGCGGTGTGCCTCCTGCAAAATCTCCTCGCGCAGCTCCCCGCTCGGCACACACATCCTCTTGCCGTGCCGTAAGGAACCATCATCTGCGATAGTAAAGTCGTCCGATAATCCTGTCTGAACCTGTGCTCTGATACTCCTCAGAACCTCATTATCATACTGCGCCGCTCTGACCCTGTCCATCAGCTCGGACTGTATCTGCAATCCCCACATCTGAATCTCAGTACCGGGAACTAACACCTCAATCTCCAAGCTCTCTAAATCCGCCAATAAATGTCTATCTGTCGTCAAGTACATAGCCATCGGATACCTGCTCAAGGCATCGGCGACTACGTTCGCCTTCCCTGGGTGGTACTGCAATGAGATGTCGAAGTCCTTCATCAACTCTAACCACCTCCTCTGCCTCATGTTCAGCTCCTTCTGTGTGAATACGTACTTCAAGCTCTTGTGATCTGTGAAGATCTCCACACGCTCTCCGTACAGGTAATATTTCCACAGCTTTAGAGCGAAGATAACTGCTGCCAACTCCAAATCGTGGGTGGGGTAGTTCTCTTCATTAGGGCATAACTGCCTGGAAGCATATGCAATTACCTTTCCGTGCTGCTGAAGAACATATCCCAGACCCTTACCTGAAGCATCACTGTAGATGGTGAAACCACCTGTCCCTACTGGCAACGTCAAAACTGGAGTTGTCGTCAACCTCTTCTTGAGCTCATCAAATGCAGCCTGGCACTCCTCCGTCCAGACAAAATCCACATCCTTCCTAGTCAATCTGGTCATTGGCGCTGCAATCCTGGAGAAGTCTTGTACAAACCTCCTGTAGTATCCTGCCAGCCCGAGAAAACTCCTGATCTCAGCTACCAAACTGGGGGTAGCCCACGACTTCACTGCCTCAATCTTCTGTGGGTTAACCGAGATTCCGTCACCCGATACCATATGCCCAAGAAATTCAACCTTGTCAAGGAAGAATTCACACTTAGAGAGTTTCCCGTACAGCTTCTCCCTCCTGAGAGTCTCTAAGACCAACCTCAGGTGCTCTTCGTGCTCCTCCGGGGTCTTGGAATACACAAGAATATCGTCGATGAACACCACTACGAACTTGTCAAGGTACTGGTGGAACACCTTGTTCATCAGGTTCATAAATACTGCCGGTGCATTGGTTAAACCAAACGACATCACCATGAATTCAAACTGGCCGTATCTGGTCCGAAAGGCTGTCTTCGGCGTGTCCTCCCTCTTCACCTTCACCTGGTGATAGCCTGACCTCAAATATATCTTTGAAAACATCCTCGCTCCGCTCAACTGATCGAAAAAATCATCTATCCTTGGCAGCGGGTACTTGTTCTTGATAGTGATATTGTTCAAAGCTCTATAATCAATGCACATGCGCACCGTGCCGTCCTTCTTCGGTACGAACAATACCGGAGCTCCCCATGGTGATGAACTGGATTTGATGAAACCTTTGTCCTGTAGCTTCTCAACTTGCTTCTTCAGTTCTGCCAGCTCGCTGTTGTTGACTCTATAGACATGTTGTGAAATGGGCTCCACTCCTGGAACCAAGTCTATAGAGAATTCAACATCTCTGTCTGGCGGCAAGCCTGGCAACTCCTCTGGAAATACATCCAGGAACTCCGCTATCAGAGGATGTGGCAACTCTTCTTCTTCCGCCCTGGCTCCGCAAAATATGCTCCTCTTCTGTTCTGCTGCTCCTCTGACGACCTCAAACTCCGGCTCTCCTGGTGGTCTAAACAATACTCTGCCTCTATAACAATCTATAGTAGCATGATGCCTACTCAACCAGTCCATTCCGAGTACAATATCATACCCCGGAAGTGGCATAACGAGTAAGCTCACGCTCAACTCTCGGCCTTCTACTGACACCCTTCGGTCCTTGCAGTGATCACAGACTAGGATAATACCTCTACCAGTCATGATCTTGCAAGTCCTAGCTAATGGTTCTGTGTCTAAGTGATGTCGAAGTGCATAAGATACAGACACAAAACTATGGGAAGCGCCAGAGTCAAATAAGGTAAATGCGGGAATACAATCGAGAAGAACCGAACCTGTGATCAAGTCTCCTGCTGGCTCGATCTCCTCGACTGCCATGGCGTACGCTCGCCCCAGGGGTACACCTCTCTGCTGCTGGTGCTGGGCAAACTTCTGATGTTGTGGTGGAAGTGGTGCCCTCTGTTGTTGGCCTCCTGGTACGGTAGGTACCCTGTCTGGTCCTCTCTGGGCGGCTGCTCCACCCTGACCTGAACGAATGGTAGGGCAATCCCTCAGCTGGTGTGTCGTCGATCCGCAGGACAGACATGAGCCCAATCTCTTTCTGCAGATATTCTAGTATGTCCTATCTTCCCGCAGTACGCACACTGGATGGCGGGCTGAGTCTGTCTCTGTTGTTGCTGCTGGACCTGCCCTCGGGCTGGTGCCTGATGCTGCTGCTGAAAGGGTCTCTGCTGTTGCTGCTGAAAGTGTGGACGCTTGCCCGGTCCCGCACTACTGTTTGCTCCTCCGGAACCATCGCGTCCCTTCTTGGGCCTGAGGCCCAAGTCGTCCTCGGCTATTTGGGCATCCATCAATATGCCCTCGTAGGTAGCTGTGCGACGTCCCGACGTGGGAGACTTGATCTCCCTTTCCAGCCCCTTTCTGAATTTCTGGGCCCTGTCCCTCGGATCTCCAATCATCGATGGCGCAAAGCGGCTCAGGCGGGAAAACTCCGCGGCATACTCGTCGACGGACGAGCTCTCCTGGGCTAAGTCATGGAACTGACTCTCCAAAGCTCCCAGGGCAACATCAGGAAAGAACTTCTCCTTGAAGAGCTCCTTGAAAGCTTCCCAAGTGAGTCCCCTTTCAAGGAGTCTCGGCTCTGTGTGAAACCACGTCAAGGCGATGTCGAACATCTGGCTGCCGGCGGCCTCGATCTGAAGAGCCTCCGGAAGCTGCGCCAAGCGCAAGTTTCTCTCGATGTCCTCTAGCCAATCATCGGCATAGAGTATCCTTTCTGTCTCCTTGAACTCCCGAGGCATCATCCTCTTAAAATCCACAATGGTGCCCTGCCTCTGGTGGTGCTGATCAGGATGCTGCTGTTGTTGAGTGACTCTCTCCACAGCTTGGAGAGCCACTTGATGAGCATTCTCCATGTTCACCCTCATCATCTCTGTCTGGGCCTGGTGTGCCTCAGCCTGTACCCTCTGGGCTTCTGCCGACGTCCTCTGGGCATCGACCATGCCCTGAATCAAAGCGAACATCTGTGCTCCATCGAGGGGCACACCTCTTGGATGCTGAACTGGTGGTGGGGGTGGTGGTGGTGGCGCCGTCGTAGCTATGGGGACCCTCTGAACAGGTGGTGGAGGACCCCCGAATGCTGCAGACACTCCCACATGTACTGGAGATGTAGGAGGTGCTGCCGATGTCTGTCCGGCAAGGCGAGAGGTGGCAGACCTCTCTGACTCTGCTGCTCCGGTCCTCCGGGATCTGGTTCTCGGCGGCATCCTGAAGACAGATCAAAGAATTTAATCAAGGCAATAGACACGATATCATCAAAGAAGGACAGTAATTTCTAAAAGAAAAATCATTAAGAGTAGTATTGTAAGAATCAGAAATTCCTAATTATGATTGAGCATATCCTCGGCCAAATTCCTATTTCCTAAAACAGGCTCGTAGTAATACTCTAAGCGAGCACCACTACGATATTGCTCTAATGCGAATCTAGGACTCGACCTGCATGGGCCACCACTAAAAATGTGTCACGACCCGCACCCGGAATTTGGGCATGAGTCGTGGGTACGTCCAGCCTACGCCGCAGCATCGACGGTAGAACGTTGTCTAGGTCTCAACATATAATATATCCTGTCAAAAAGTCTCAACTCCGTACGGAGGACAATGATAAATAATCTACAGTTCTATGATATACTCAATCACAAGCTAATAGAAATAATGGCACGATGAGAATAGAAAAGAGTTCTATTAAAAGCCAACCACAATAAGTCCAACTCAAAACTTGGGTCTAGAAGACCTCACAAATCACAGAATAATAAATACAACTCAGTCTCAGTCTAGAACAATAAATACAGAAAAATAATCTAAGAATTTGCAGGTAAGGTCTCCTCTAGGATAGGCAACTCCTCTGGGGTTTCTGGAGTGAAATCTTCCTCTAATCCTGGACCGTAATGAGTGGGGCAAAGATCCTCCAGGTCCTCTGAAAAATATTATCCAGTCAGGATTGGAGCGAAGCACAAGCACTAACAGCAGTTTCATTAAATTGACAAAGACTATAAACAGTGTAAGAAATACAAGATGGAAATAAATGCTGGAAATGTAAAGTACTGGAGAAAATAGAAATAGGCAATAGAGCATCTAGCAATGAACAATGGACAGTGAATGCTAGAACAAGTGAATCTGAATAAAAGACATCTAACTAAGTGTTTGAATTATCAGTTTATTATGTGATCGGCTTGGGACTAGATCAGGCTGGTTATATATGATTAGCTATGATTCTTGTAGGTCAGGCTAACCATATAGTTAGCTATGATGCATGTAGTGGTCAGGATAATCATATATAACAGCTATGATGCATGTAAATGGTCAGGCCGCACCCGACGTGAGAAGTGGGGTGAGCTATGATGCATGTAAAGGTTTGGATATGATCACATAATCTACTAATAGTTCTCCATCCCCCAGCTAGCACGATGGATTCCAATCACGACTCCTCATGATGGGGATCTAGGGTGCTAACCCGTGTATCCATAGTGTCGGAATCAAGTATGTAATAAAACTGCATTATAGAAATAATCAACAATAAAAACTGTCAGAGAATGTACTCGCTTGTGGTCCTGAGCAATGAGTGAGGATCGATGTCCAAGGTGGGATCACAATGACCTATTTATGGAATATTAATGTCAGAAATTGAATTAAAGAAATAACATGTTTAACTAATTAAATACGAGATTTCTAGGTCATACTAAGGTTTACTAGGTTAAACCCAAGGGTATAAGTATACTAGGGTTTAATAGCTAAATGATAGGTTAGTTAGGCCCACTAGTCAAATTATATATCATACTAAGGTATCTAGTGTAATACTAGCTACTATTATATACTACATGTTATTTGTATATAACAACTCCTATATATATATATATTCTAGTTTGTACCTTAATACAACCCTTAACACAACCCTATGTGAGTTCTCAAAACCTTGGCATATAAATACATGGCCCATTCCCTTACTCTCAATTGCTTGAACATCTAAACTCTTAACAAATTTCATAGATCCTAGATACTGATTAAATGAACCCTACACAGTGTCTCAGTTTGAAGTTGTTCAGACTTCAAAGTTGAATAAACCAAAACAATTATGACTACTGACAGGATAAAAAGGTAGGTCTTGAATATTGTTCTCCGATACCCATGCACAGCCAAAAATCCTTATTTACTGAACACCATGCAGCTAACAAAAGTTCAATTTGAACTAAGCTGTGTACAGTGACATCACTGCACAGATCTTTGATACTCCATCAACATTGATACTGCTACTGTGTAGCTATTGCACAGTGAGGCTTCTACTACAAGATCTTCTACTGCTACTCTGATACTGAACTTTCACCCACACCTTATACTAATACATAATAACTCACTACTCCCTCAGCCACACAACACTCACTCACAGGTATTACTGATACACAGGCACTCTATCTACCAATTTCTATTAACTATCACTCACACACACACACACAGGTGACACTACTCTTCACACAGGTATTGCACACACTGGTTGGTCACCTACAGCTCACTCACACACTTAAGTTCTCACATACATACTAACACAGCACATAGGTATCTCACTGCACTCACACAGGTTTTAACTCACACTGGCACAAGGACACAGATACACAGATATTTACACAGGCATGCTCACACTGGATACACTAGGTTCTATGATACATACACACTCAAATCTCACTGGGTCACACATACTCACACTCTCAGACACTCTGAGAACACAGTCCTGAACACAAGACACACTGCTCACAGAGAAATTAATTGACTGAGACACAGGTGAACACTAGGACACTCCTAAAACAGGGACACATACACACACTGCTAGTACACACAATTAACACACTACATTCACATTCAAGTGAACTGGAGTTCACAGTTTTTTCCATTCAACACCACAATCCTAGAATCCACTGATACACTAAGGATTTCTAAACTACTGCACACAGTATCTAGACACTGATACAAAGTCACATAAGCTCTCACACTGGTTCATATAGCTAACACACACACACACTACACACCTGCACACCCACTGATTTTTAACACAAAGTACACACAGGAATAACTCACACCCACAGGAATCTCACCCAGTCACACACTGATACAGGGATACACTCTAGAACTAACACACAGTTCACTCATAGATACATAGTGGCACTCACACACTGTAATCCACACTGACAAGAACATACACAGGTATGCACAGTTTACTGATACTCATACCTACACACAGAGACATAACTCTACAACTGACTAACACTGTGATACATAACATATTGCTCACCACTACATTATGACACAGGGTCATACACACTGGCATATGGGTTCTCACTACAAAGTTATATACACATACACTTACCCAAGTTTACATACTCAGCTACTCGTGAAGTAAACCCCCAACCTATTGATACACATATGCACACACACCAAACTGTTCAACAGGGCCCTAATCAAAACCCCAATGCACACTGATACATTAATCCCCCAATGCCTAATACACTGATGTAAGAACACAGTCCCTATATGTTCACTACACACAGGAACACACACTGATTCTCATACACACCCTGACTGCACAGGAAAACCTACTGCACACAAACTATTTACACAATGCAAATATATATATATAATATAGATTTGTATATTAAAACATGCAGTAACTAGAACACATAGATAGGTAAGATCCCTAAGGGCATATCACCAAACACTTAGTGTGCAAAAAATGAATCCCTACTAAAACTTCCTGAAAACCCAAATCAACCCCTAAAATGAAATCTATACTTACACGTAAGAGAGGTAATCGAGACTACACGAAATCCCTAGGGTTTGGGTTCCAGAATTTTGGGGAAACATCCGTAGGTCACCAAAACCCAAATTCACCTAGGTCTTCATGTAAAGTCTCAGAAATCAAAACCTAAACATCAAGGTATGTTTCCTAATGGCCAAAAACAAGAAAAACAGAATATAATTGAATAAAAATAGGGTTTTACCTATAGGGAGATGGCTTCTTCAATGGAAGTTCTTCTTCTCCAAGATTCCTTGACCCAAGCCCTTGCTTCTCTTTGCTTTGGAGGAGGAAAAATGGAATCCCTAGGTCTGGATTCCGAAATCTGGAGGGGGAATTGGTTTCCTGGATGGAGGCTAGGGTTTCTCCTTTCTACATGAAGGAAGAGAGGGTTCCCTTTTATATTAAAACCAAACTAGGGTTTCTAATGCATAAGTTAGGTTAAACCCCCTATGTTAGGTCATGTAGAACCTAATTAACTCAGGTTTAGGCCTTCTAGGGTTGAGGTTCCACCCTAAAATTAGAATTCTAGGGTTTCTCTAGAATTGGTTTTCAATTTAGGGTTTAGTCATTAGGGTTTGTCCTAATGCGTTCTAGGGTTTGACCTAAAACCAAATATCATTTACAATATATAATTAGTTTTAAAACTCAGCAGATTAATTAAACATATAATTATTCCAAATTGTGAAATTACACAAATGCCCTTACCTGAAAAAGTGGTAGTGACAGTTTAGATATACTTTTGATGAGATCTTGGGGTCATTTTAGCCCGTTATATGTGTGACTTGGTCATTTGGACATGTAGTCAGCACCAACTGTGCGAAGATCTTTGTAGTTGTAACGAGAAGATCTTGTGAACAGGAGGCAGTACACATTGGCGAGGCCGCATGGGTCATGTAGCCGCATGCGTGCCCTCGTTTGCTATCGGGTGTGGTACCCTGCTATTTATAGCCGCCCTGTAGACATGCTATAGGTGTTGTATCTCCTCGTGCTTGGTGGCCGCATGTGGCTCCTTCAGCAGAATACGACCGTCATGATAGCCACATAGTGCGGGCAAGCTGCTAAGTGGGTTTGGTTAGGATTTTCTATTTTGAAAAGATCTCGGGGCTATTGTGTGCATAACTTGGTCAATTGGACACGTGGTCCTTCTGCAGAATACGACCGTCATGATAGCCGCATAGTACGGTCAAGCTGCTATGTGGGTTTGGATAGGATTTTCTGTTATAAAGAGATCTCGGGGCTGTTGTGTGCATAACTTGGTCAATTGGACACTTGGTCAACACTAACTGTGCGAGAAATCGTCTTCGATTGTAAAAGAAAATCTTGTGAGTCGAGAGTCGCATACTGTTGTAGTCGCATAGAAGCTCTTGTTTAGCATTGGTCGGAATGACCCTCTGGTCGTACATGGACGAGGTCGCATGGGTTTTGAAGCCGCATGACTCTCTTGTTTGTCCTTGGTCAGGTGGACGCTCTGGCCGCATCATGTCGAGGCCGCATGGGTCTTGAAGCCGCATACGTAGGCCACGTAGCATGGCCCATTTGTCGAGGCAATTAATGCACTAATGTGACTTGTTATCTTTTTATGAGCTATCGTCTGCATGGATTCTGAAGCATCTCCGGGTGATAAGTGAGGCATCAAATCTTTTGACAGACATCGAAATCTTTGTCAGGGGGTTTTATGCAACCGCCCCGCTCTGTGGTCGTTTAAGCAGCATATGGGAACTGCATGAAGCCAAAGCCATATGGGACCAGAGACGCATGGAGTCTGGAACGCATTGGACCAGAGACACATGGGATGCATAGAGTTTGGAACGCATTGGGCCAAAGACGCAGGGAATGCATGGAGTCTCGAACGCATTGGGCCAAAGACGCTTGGAACGTATGGAGTCTGGAATGCATTGGACCAGAGATGCATGGAGTCTGGAATGCACTGGTGCCAGAGATGCATGGATTTTTGTCTGCATTTGTAGCATTTGAACAGTTGTATACTGCCAAAAGTAATTATGACAAAACTGACAGCATGGATTCCAATCCTCGGTGCAGGATTTGAGACGGTCATGATGACTGTCTATTTTTTCAGAGCCATAAATGCTCTGATATGACTGTAGAGATGATGCGTCAAAGAGTGGCATGCGTCTCGGTACGTCATGTATCCGAGGGTGTTATGCGTCTACCCCTGTTACGCATCTCTTGGTTATTTATTGACGATAAACTGGAGCACATGGAGAGATTTTTTATGCTTCTATACTTCCATGCTTCATCATGTGCATCACGAGCGAGGACAGAACCTGCAAAAAGAAGATATGCATCAGTCTCAGCGAAGATCGCATAAACACACTGTTGCCCGCCCGCAGTGATGCATAACCGAGTCTGCATGCGCGAGCAAGAGGAGATCTCATCCATGCGGTCAAGCTAATGATAAAGATTTGCGCGCATGAAAGCAAATGACCCCCCACCCATGCGGCCATGCCAAAGCTCGACGTGCATGTCACAAAGGAGTATTCATTCATACGACACAACCCTGTAAAGAGGACTACGCATGCCCAAGATGAGTCTCCCACAACAAGACGGTATACTGGTGCCTTTGTGTCCTTAACAGCCCAGAGTGAGAAGGGCGGTACTACCCTACCTCCAAGCAAAATATCTATATCAAGAGGCCACGGATCGAGACCACCCCTGATAAACTCTTCGGCGAGGAAAGTCGCAGCCTTCCGCATCCTTCACAGAAAAAAGAGAAAACGAAGCAAAGAGATAAAAGTTCTCCCTCTCCCCCTGACTACCTATTTATAGGCTCCAAAATTGCGTGAAGATTATTTCATAAGAAGAATGATAGAACCGACTCAGCATACTAATAAGAGAACTCACATAGCTTGTCATTGAAATGAATCTGTTTGCTTGCTTGCCTAACTAGAGACTGGAAATGCTTGTCTGATATAAGATAGAACCATTGCTATGCAAATGAGATATGAGAGTTATTGTATGCTTAGACACACGAACACCACTATTGAACGAACCCTGCCATGCTAATAACAAAGAGTAAAATATTGCTTTCATTTATTCTTGATATCGTATGCTAGACTAGAATACGTGAATGCTTGTCCATAGAGATAGAATTGCATGCTAGATTTTTATAAAACTGTTCTTGCTTGTTACTTGGTTAAAGAGTTAGCTTGCTTGGATATGTTTCATTAATTTCTTGTCAAGAGATAGAATTTGGTGAATGGCATGAGCTTGTGAATCTAGACTAATAGTCCACCCTGAGGCTTAAAAACCTTACTTACAGGGGGGTGTGGCTATTAGGCAAGTGTATTGAGAGAGCTTCGGCTATATGGACTTGATAGATGTGTTTGCTTGCTTGTTCTGGATCATGTGCATTATCTGGTATTGATAGGAGCTTGCATTCTCGCATTTAGTCAGGACAACTTATGCACAAGGTCATCTCTCGGGCGTTCCTGGGGCACTGGGATCGTTCGGCCTAGGAGAGATCTAGATACCCTGAGGCTTAAAATACCTTACTTACGGGGGGGGTAGACCCGTCAATTAGTGAGATGGGCTTGTATATCCCAACTGCTAATCTCGTTGAGGGGACCATCATATAGTTAGGGCGCATGCTAGGCTAGCCTTCTTGCATACCTAACTGTTTGATGCAGGGACGAACAGGAAACTAGAGAACCTTGTACATATATGTTATGCAAATTGTTGCTAACTTGTGTGTCTCCTGTAGGGATAACCGTTCGGCCGTGGGTAAGAAATAAAATGAGTTTATATATAGCCTGCTTGTTCATTTAGTCTGCATCATGAGTTATCTGATAGTGCTTCATGCATTGCATCGGTCAGACAATGACTATTAGTGCAGAGCTGAACCTCGGTCACAGCTGCTAATAGGATCAGAATGTGAGTCATTGGTTAGTTGGATTATCGCTACCAATCCTGAGTTTCTCGGGGACCGACCTCTAATTGATAGTTCAACTTGTGTGCTTGATTGAATGATAGTTCCTATATGCTGCTTTTCCCCAAGAGTTAGATTGATGCACAATACATGCTGCGCACTGCACGATGAGAACACTGCCCCTTATAGTTGCTTGAATGCTTGAGTATCAAATATGCAAACTGGTTTCCAACTTGTGTTTTCAAAAGATTTAATATGACTATAGTTCTGAGCTGCATGAAAAAAACTTAGGTAAAAGTAGCAAGATCACTAGTAATGCAATATTTTGCCACATGATTACTTGGTGTGGATTTCAGGGGGTGTAGCTTCTGTTCAATTGTTTTATCTCACCAGTACTTGTATAAAGTGCTGACCCACCAACAGTTTGCTTGTTCTTAGGTGCTTGGTCGTCCGAGGAAGTGATATCCGTGCCTCATCCCAAGGAACTGGAAATCTGGAGTCGATGCCCTGAGCCGTATCGAGATTGCTTTGAGTTACTTTTATATAGAGGGACATAATGTATGGAACGATGCCATTGTAATCGAGAGATAGAGTGCTTGAGCGAATTATAACCTCGGCCATGCGCCGCTTGTAGCACTTCTGAATATCAATAAAAGAGCCTATTTTCTTATGTCATTGTGTTCTTTACTTTTCTGTAATATATGTGTGCCGCTGCTTCAGTATTGAATAGCTTACTTGCCCTTGTATCAAAGCTTTAGTCTTGTGCAAGAACATTTTAGGCTTGTACGGTATTACGCCTGTGTGAGGACGATCGGTTCCGTAGGGACCAAAGCGAGGACGAACGGCCCTGCGGGACCAGGGCGTGACATAGTGGTATCAGAGCAACTCGATTCTTTGCCTATTCCGTTGCCTCTGACTCTGAGTTGTGATTGTGTTGCAATGAACGTTTCATACAATAAGTCCATAGATATTCTCAAGGATGCGCGCAAAAGTTTTCTGGATTTGTTTTCATTGCTTGAGATATGATTTGTGATTTCCTGGATTGCTGAGTTTTGATTGAGGAAGGTGAGGGATGAGGACTATTGCTGCTTTATGTTTTCGTGAGTTTCTCCTTGAGTTTTGAGGACGAAACTCTTTGTTGGTGGGTAAGTATATAGCGCCCCGCTCCGCGTCGGCGCTATGTATAAGTGATATCATCTTGCTTGCTCGAACGGAAGTCTTCTCGAAGAGTTCCCGACCGATTAATAAAAGTGAGTGGGCAGAACTGCATTCTCTAATTCTTGCATGACTTAATAATGAATTTGAGTTTTTGAATGCTTGGTTTCTTAAGAAGATTATTTCATAAGAAGAATGATAGAACCAACTCAGCATACTAATAAGAGAACTCACATAGCTTGTCATTGAAACGAATCTGTTTGCTTGCTTGCCTAACTAGAGACTGGAAATGCTTGTCTGATATGAGATAGAACCATTGATATGCAAATAAGATATAAGAGTTATTGCATGCTTAGTTACACGGACACCGCTATTGAACGAACCCTGCCATGCTAATAACAAAGAGTAAAAGATTGCTTGCACTTATTCTTGATATCGTATGCTAGACTAGAATACGTGAATGCTTGTCCATGGAGATAGAATTGCATGCTAGATTTTTATAGAACTGTTCTTGCTTGTTACTTGGTTAAAGAGTTAGCTTGTTTGGATATGTTTCATTGATTGCTTGTCAAGAGATAGAATTTGGTGAATGGCGTAAGCTTGTGAATCTAGACTAATAGTCCACCCTGAGGCTTAAAAACCTTAGTTACGGGGGGTGTGGCTATTAGGCAAGTATATTGAGAGAGCTTCGGCTATATGGACTTGATAGATGTGTTTGCTTGCTTGTTTTGGATCATGTGCATTATCTGGTATTGATAGGAGCTTGCATTCTCGTATTTGGTCAGGACAACTTGTGCACAAGGTCATCTCTTAGGCGTTCCTGGGGCACTGGGATCGTTCGACCTAGAAGAGATCTTGATACCCTGAGGCTTAAAACACATTACTTACGGGGGGGGTAGACCCGTCTATTAGTGAGATGGGCTTGTATGTTCCAACTGCTAATCCCGTTGAGGGGACCATCATATAGTTAGGGCGCATGCTAGGCTAGCCTTCTTGCATACCTAACTTTTTGATGCAGGGACGAACAGGAAACTAGAGAACCTTGTACATGTATGTTATGCAAATTGTTGCTAACTTGTGTGTCTGCTGCAGGGATAACCGTTCGGTCGTGGGTAAGAAATGAAATGAGTTTATGTATAGCATGCTTGTTCATTTAGTCTGTATCGTGAGTTATCTGATAGTGCTTCATGCATTGCATCGGTCAGACAATGACTATTAGTGCAGAGCTGAAACTCGGTCACAGCTGCTAATAGGATCAGAATGTGAGTCATTGGTTAGCTGGATTACCGCTACCAATCCTGAGTTTCTCGGGAACCGACCTCTGATTGATAGTTTAACTTGTGTGCTTGATTGAATGATAGTTCCTATATGTTGCTTTTCCCCAAGAGTTAGATTGATGCACAATACATGCTGCGCACTGCACGATGAGAATACTGCCCCTTATAGTTGCTTGAATGCTTGAGTATCGAATATGCAAAACTGGTTTCCAACTTGTGTTTTCAAAAGATGTAATCTGACTATAGTTCTGAGCTGCATGAAAAGAACTTCGGTAAAAGTATCAAGATCACTAGTAATGCAATATTTTGCCACATGATTACTTAGTGTGGGTTTCAGGGGGTGTAGCTTCTGTTCAGTTATTTTATCTCACTAGTACTTGTACAAAGTGCTGACCCACCAACAGTTTGCTTGTTCTCAGGTGCTTGGTCGTCCGAGGAAGCGATAGCCGTGCCTCATCCCAAGAAACCGGAAATCTGGAGTCGATGTCCTGATCCATATCGAGATTGCTTTGAGTTGCTTTCTTATAGAGGGACATAATGTATGGAACGGTGTCATTGTAATCGAGAGATAGAGTGCTTGAGCAAATTGTAACCACGGCCATGCGTCGCTTGTAATACTTCTGAATATCAATAAAAGAGCTTGTTTTCTTATGTCATTGTGTTCTTTACTTTTCTGTAATATATGTGTACCGCTGCTTCAGTATTGAATAGCTTACTTGCCCTTGTTTCAAAGCTTTGGCCTTGTGCAAGCGTGTTTTAGGCTTGCACGGCATCACGCCCGTGCGAGGACGATAGGTTCCGTAGGGATCAAAGCAAGGACGAACGGCCCAGCGGGACCAGGGCGTGACACCCAATGCATTCTAACTAATAAAATCTTTCAATTACAACTAAAGAGATCTTCGTGCAGTTGATGCGGGCTACGTGTCCAAACGACCAAGTCATAAATACAACGGGCTAAAATGACCCCAAGATCTCATCAACTATAAATCCTAACCAAGCTCACCTGGCAGCTTTACCGTGACATACGGCCACATTTACAATCACATTCTTTTGAAAGAGCCATATGCGGTCATCAAACACGGGCACATGCGGCATCCATGCATGCAGCCACAGAACAACTATAAATAACAGGGTATTACCCCCATATAAAGGGCTGGCTGGCTATCTGCGAATCTACACTCAAGCAAGGAGAAGAGCTTCTGTATCGGATAGTCCATAGAGTTAAGAGAGTTGCTACACTCCTAACCCTCTATTGTCACCCCCCAGAAGACAAATTTGTACTTTGATTGTCTTCTAGGACTCTTCTTTGTACTTTCTTAATTTGTTAATCAAATCCAGTTGTTCCAGTTCTCTTTTTGATTTAAATGGCAAATACGATAAAATTAATTTCTCCTTTTATTAAAACAAAAAGAAAGGGAGAATACAAACATCAAGCAGAATATGAGTCAGAGTCCTCCAAATTATTGATGTGCATTGCCAGAAAATGAAAGAAACAAGCGTCTTAGGACGCAAATAATTAACGAGAAGCATCTACAAAAACTTGCTCCTCCGAATTAACAGGGGGCTCAAATAATTCTTGGAAGATGTCCTTTTTTCGTACCCAGGCGACAGACGTTTCTCTTATTTTCTCAACGGGAGGCGGCTCAGACTTGCCAGAGCGAAAATCAGAGGCAACCGGATCCTGGGAAGGAGACGTGTTGGTTTTCTTCGGAACGTTACCTGTCACGCTCCAGTCCCAAAATATAAGGGATCAGGCCACGTGGCAATGGCCAGCTAATATGACTTCGAAGGATTATCCAATTTAATGGACTCGACAAAGCGTACTATGTTGTCCTAATATACTAACAAATCTAATATGTTATCATACAGCAGGTAAATGTCTAATCTCATCCACAGAATATAATATAAGAAGTGCTGAAATAAAATACTAGAAATAAGTGCGAAATCTGAATGTCGTAGTATAATCTAAATGAGTCTGATGGGGACAAACCCATTGAAATACAATAATGAAATAAAAATACGGAAAGTAAAAAGATAGCTAAACTAGAGCATCAACTAGCTAGATAAAGACGCTCTAACCCAAGGTAGCAGCATACCCTAAATTACGAAAACTCCTCTGGAAATGCCTCAAAGTCCTCAGCCACGAATCATGTCTCTACTCATGCTCCGTAGATGGTCGGGTACAAGTGCTCGTCCGAATCTGCAAGGGAACCAGGTCCTCAGAGGGACGTAACAAGATACAAAAATACATGCCATAAAGTAAATACTGTATAAACTCGAGGATGATCTAACCAGCTAAGTAAAATACACTTGAAGACAACCTTGGTACGTATGGGTAGGTAAAAGGTATAAAATGTAGCGTCAAGCTAGAGGCTAAGTACTTGGCATTAGCTGTAAACTGGATGCCAGGAGTATATGCTGACTACATCACCGATCATGATAGCGCACAGCTAGTAACCTCTGCCGGATGTATCGACAAGCATATACGCCCATAACCGGGTAGCACATAGCCCATAACCGGGTAATACTGAGGCTCACGACCCCGTAGTTTACTATAAAACTACGGTAGCCAAATATCTGTTCCATACTCCTACTAATTGTCTTCTCCTCCCAATGCCAATGTACAAGTCACGAATACGACGTGGACATATCGTACTATAATGCAAGTCGCTAAAGAAATATATTGTCAAGACCTGCACCCGAAATTTGGGGCACGAGTACGTGGGTACATCCAGCCTACGCCGCAGCATCGGCGGTAGAACGCTGTCTAGGTCTCAATATACTAACATAACTCACAACCTGTCAATGATATCAACTCCATAAGGAGGACAATGAATAAACATCTCTCAATAGCTCATAATGTATACTCAATCACAATAACGATAAGAAATAAATGGCACGATAAAAGATAAGAAGAATGACATAGTCAAACACAATGTCTCAAAATAGAGATAAACCACAGTCTAGCTGTCCAACATAAAAAGTTTCCACAAGTCTCAATTTAAACTAGAATAAACCTCAAAATTAGTCTCAAAGCATAAAATAAATGTTGTCTAAACAGCTGCAGGTAGTGTCTCCTCTAATGGAATAGACTCCTCTAGGACCTCTGGTGTGTAGTCTACATCTATACCTGGTCCATAATGTGTAGGACAGAAATCCTCAAGATCCTCTGAAAAAAATATCCAGTCAGGATTGGAGCGAAGTACAAGCACTAACAGCAGTTCCACATATATTGACAAAAACTATAATACAGTATAAAGAAATACAGGATGGATATAAATACTGGCAATAAATAATACTGGAATAATAAAATACTGGAGCATATGTCATCATCAATGGTACACTAGCAATGAACAGAAGTTCAAGTGCATGCTAGAACAATAAACTGGAACATAGGTGAATGCTAGAACAATAACTAGAACATAGTGAAATACTAGATCAATAAACTAGAACATAGGGAAATGCTAGATCAATAAACTAGGAATACATGCAGAGACTATCTAGCTAAGTGTGTGAAACATCAGCATATCATGTGATCGACTTGGGACTGATCAGGCTTGTTATATATGGTTAGATATGATTCATGTAAGGTCAGGCTAATCATCCGGATAGCTATGATGCGAGCAATAGTCAAGCTAATCACATGTAACAAGCAATGAGGCATGTAATGGTTATGCTGCACCGACGTGAGGTGTGGGTGAGCTATGATGCATATAGAGTTGGGTATGATCACATAATCTACTAATATCTCCCCGTCCCCAACTAGCACAATGGATTCCAATCATGGCTCCTCGTGATCGGTCTCGATGATGCCAACTCGTGTATACATAGTGTCAGAATCATGTACGCTATACAACTAGAATCATAGAGATGATCAACATAATAAAAACTGTCAAAGAATGTACTCGCCTGTAGTCCTCTGCTGGAAAAACCAATATCCTAATTTCGAGGTATTGTCTGAATAATCCAACAGTCCTATAGACATCAATTAATATTGTATCAGTCGATACACCAACATACACACAATCATAAATACCATGAACTCAGATACTACGCTAGGGTGACATTTGTCATCAAACAGGGTCAAGTATGCATCTAGTTGCACGGGTGTCACATACTCAATTGTTGTGCAATAATCAGACAGTCTAACAGTAACACAGGTCTCGCCAGTACGTCAGTGTACATAAGGCAGTCTACTCACGATTCTCAGGGTCACATGGTCAGTGTAACTATGGGATATCCGTAATTAACACTAGGGCATATTGTATATATACAATATAAATATATAGTCCTAACTAGCATTTAGCATTTAATTACATACAATATATATATATATATATATATATATATATATATATATATATATATATATATCAACCAATATTATATGCATATCAATTGGAATATAATACACATACGCTTTCGTATATGCATACGAGTTGAGTTTATTGCATGGCCTCTAGCAATCAACATCTAATGAACTCATCAAGACATGATAAGCTAAATCCTAACATCATTCACATATAAATACACAAAAAAATTGTAAGAGAAACACTTCATACCTTGGCCTCGGCGTGCACGTGCACGAGGGAGTGTTCGACGTCGAGTCGTGAGGGGAGAAGGGTTCAGCGGGCTATCGAGTTCGGTGAAGACGATGGCGTACAGGCAGCGTTCAGTCGTCGAGGAGCTATGCTGTCGAGGGGAGGCTGACAGGCGGTCGGCGCTGCCGGGTTTAAGCAGTCGGCGAGGTCGACAGGGATGAAGGTTCAGCAGGCTCGGGCGGATAGCAGTCGGGTTCAGGTGAGGTCTGGACTGTCGATCCGGTGGATGGGTGGTCGGCTGGACTGGGCTCCGGTCGGCGGGAGGATGGATGGCCGCGACGTTCAGTCGAGCGCGGGAGGAGAACGGTGGGATGTTCAGGTGGGTGTAGGCGGATGACAGGCAGTCGAGGAGTTTGTTCAGCGGGTCGGGGTCGGCTTCAGGCAGGTCGGGGTCGGCTTCAGGCAGTTAGCAGCGGCTTCAGGCGGCGGAAGGATGTGATGAGGGTGGCCGGACTTGGCGGCTCCGGTCGACGGGTTCAGGGAAGAAAGAGATGGTGAACAGGAAAGGGGAGGGGGTCGGCTGGATTAGATTTAGGTTAGGGATGAAAAGAAAAAGTATATATATATATATATATGTGTGTGTGTGTGTGTGTGTGTGTGTGTGTGTGTAAAGGAGGGTTTGAGGTTGACCTAGAAAGGTGGGCTTGGTCAACATCCTCCTTGGAAAAGGGCTTGGCTTCTTATGTAGAATTTCAATGGCTAGGATTGCATTATTTCAAAATGAAGGGCCAAGGTTCAATGAGGGTTGATGTTGAGTGTTACACACTACAAAATAATTATAGAGAAAATTCACATAAAAGAAAATAGGGTTTCTTCATGTGTTGGTCCAATGGGGTATGGACACCTCAATGCACTTTTGCATAAAAGTGCCCAACAATTAGAAAATTACACAAAGTGAGATTTTTGGATTAATTTAATTAAAATTAATATAATTGGTGTTCTAAAATTAATTAGAAGTACATGGGGTTAAAATTAGGTGGGACACAAGTGTCATGAATGTGGGAGACTCAAAGTAGAATATTCTCATAATTTGGGTTGCACAAAAGGTCGAGATTGTATCTCCAATTTTGATTGGAACGCACAAGGATACAAAGTTGGTTATATAGAACTAAATATAATCGTTTGCGACGAATGTTATGCGACTAAAATGAAGCACAAAAGGGCATAGTTATGAGTTATACAAGGATCAGAATGGAAGATTGGCACGTCTAGGACAAGGGTGTGAAATTTGTAGGAAGGCAATAGCTAGTATAGTGCTCCCATTATCGAAGCAACGGTAAGGTACAACAATCAATTAAATTAACAGAAATTAAATATAAATAAATATCATACAATATTAACACATTAAATTAATTAAGTGAAAAGATGAAAATACCCCTATTCTGGAATGTGGTAGTGGCAAGTCTACCCTCCTTAAAAGAATTTCGTCCCCAAAATTAAAATAAACTTGCACAAGAACAAACAATCAAACAAAGAATTATACCTCAAGTCTCGAAGAGATACGGATACTGCTCGCGCATTTCGTCCTCTCTCTTCCAGGTTGACTCACCTGGAGAGTGATATCTCTATGCAACATGAACCAAGGGAATAGTCTGGTTCCGCAATACCTTCTCTCTATGATCCAAGATCTCTACGGAGTTTTTAGGATAGCTGAGAGTCGGTCCAACCTCGATCTTCTAGTGATCTAGTACGTGACTAGGATCTGCTATGTACCATCTCAGCTGAGACACGTGGAACACGTCATGCACTCCATCTAGAGCAGGCGGCAAGTCCAGTCTATAGGCCACTGCACGACCCTTGCAAGAATACCGAAGGGTCCGATGTATCGTGGACTAAGCTTCCCACCTCTACCAAAACGAATTGTGCCCCGTGTCGAAAAAATCCGTAAGAACACCAAATCACCAACCTAGAAAAAATAGTCTTAAGGTGGGATGTTCAAGTAGGTGTAGGCGGCTGACAGGTAGTCGGGGAGTTCGTTCAGCGGGTCAGGGTCGACTTCAGGCAGGTCGGGGTCGGCTTCAGGAAGTTAGCAGCGGCTTCAGGCGGCGGAAGGATGTGATGAGGGGGGCCGGACTTGGCGGCTCCGGTCGACGGGTTCAGGGAAGAAAGAGATGGTGAACAGGAAAGCGGAGGGGCTCGTCTGGATTAGATTTAGGTTAGGGATGAAAAGAAAAAGTAAATAAGGTTATATATATATATGTGTGTGTGTGTGTGTGTGTGTGTGTGTGTGTGTGTGTGTGTGTGTGTGTGTGTGTGTAAAGGAGGGTTTGAGGTTGACCTAGAAAGGTGGGCTTGGTCAACATCCTCCTTGGAAAAGGGCTTGGCTTCTTATGTAGAATTTCAAAGGCTAGGATTGCATTATTTCAAAATGGAGGGCCAAGGTTCAATGAGGGTTGATGTTAAGTATTACACACTACAAAATAATTATGGAGAAAATTCACATGAAAGAAAATGGGGTTTCTTCATGTGTTGGTCCAATGGGGTGTGGACACCTCAATGCACTTTTGCATAAAAGTGCCCAACAATTGGGAAATTACACAAAGTGAGATTTTTGGATTAATTTAATTAATATTAATATAATAGGTGTTCTAAAATTAATTAGAAGTACATGGGGTTAAAATTATGTAGGACACAAGTGTCATGAATGTAGGAGACTTAAAGTAGAATATTCTCATAATTTGGGTTGCACAAAAAGTCGAGATTGTGTCTCCAATTTCGATTGGAACACACAAGGATACAAAGTTAGATTTATATAGAACTAAATATAATCGTTTGCGACGAATGTTGTGCGACTAAAATAAAGCACAAAAGAGCATAGTTATGAGTTACACAAGGATCAGAATGGAAGACTGGCACGTCTAGGACAAGGATGTAAAATTTGTAGGAAGGCAATGGCTAGTGGAGTGCTCCCATTATCGAAGCAACGGTAAGGTACAACAATCAATAAAAATCACAGAAAATAAATATAAATAAATATCATACAATATTAACACATTAAATTAAATAAGTGAAAAGATAAAAATACCCCTATTCTGGAATATGGTAGTGACATATACAACTAAGCTAAATACCGTCACACGTGCTACTCACAACGATGGCCAGTCGAGTATTAAGCACGCGTCCCTACATGAACTCACTCTGTGACGTGCAATAATACGTGTCAAGGCCTGGGGAGTCATGTTGACAACTCCACAACTTTAGGTGTGTCACGCCCCAATCTCTCGCAAGCTCAATAGTCCCCGCTGAACGTGAATCACCACATTGCAGCTCTTCTATAGGACAATCGTTCTCATCGGGACGTGATATCGTACGAGCCTGGAGTTGCGCTCATACAAGGCGATATTGTCAAACACCAAAGTATCATCAAAACGATCAAGTTGCAGCAAAAGTCAAGTATTGTGTACCAAGCACACATCAGAGTATACGCAGCAGAGCTCTCGATAGGGTCCAAATGAAATGCCATAATGAGAATGCTACAATGGAGATGCCACAAAGGCTAATGCAATAATCTTGCTCTTTTCTCTAGCCCACAAAGGTACTTACAGTTCATACATCATGTCTCGTATATCCAAGCAGTGTCACTACACCTGCGTACCTAAAATAATGCCCACAAACGTGGGTCAGTACATAGCCATACTGGTGAGCGGGGTAACCCACTCGTCTAAGCCGACACTAAGTAAAATAGTGAATGCAAACAGTTATATAATGATCTTTCTAGTTGAATCCTAGATTCATTTTATGGCATATGGATGACATGTTAAGGAAAGCTGTAAAGCAGATTAAGCATGCAAGCATTCAACTCAAGCCAATCGACAAACAATAAATAACTAACTCGAAGGAAACTAGCATGCAATCTGTCCTACTCAAACCCAAGCAACACGAGAATCTATCGAACCATTTCCAAGCCTCAATTCCATCCTCAATTCAAACCTTATAATCCAATCTCAATATGCACACTATTGCCGAGGCAAGGTGGTCGCCGCCTAAGTGAAAGCACAAACCAAACCAAAGTAAAGCAAACCAACTCGAATCTATATAAAGCCACTGGCCAAGCCATAAAGGACTTTGATCGGACTGATCAAATGCAGTTCTACTCGAAACAGCGCTAAGTAGCGAACCCGCCTGAATTGCATCAAACCGCCGACACCGCACCCGAGGCACGTTACCAAGTTGTCTCCCCCATGGCCGAACGGTCCCGGTGCCCCGTAGCCTTCCCGTTCGAGGAGACCAAACCCCGTGCAACACAGGTTGTCCGTGACATGCAGACACCAAGTAGGTATGACGAGAGGATCGAGCATTCTCGCCCCACCAAGCGATCCTAGACTCGTTCAACCAAAATCCAACCAAATATCCATAACCATTCTCCAATATATAGCCCAAGGCACAAATCTTAATTTATCCCCATAGGCACAATGCCCCAACAGTGGCACAATGCCCTCACCGATGCAGTTGTTCGGTTTTGAACCACAACTGCATGCTTTGCTTGACAAAGCGCCCAAGTGATACTCTTGCACGGATGCACGCTCGCTCGCCCGAATTCCTGATATTCCAACCAAGATATATCATTCCAACTGTCCAAGCATAATTCCAATCATTTCTTCAACTGCCCCAATTATAATATTCCAACTCTAGCTCCAACTATCCATACGCGCAAATCAATTCAAGCCACAATCCTATCCAAGCAAACGACGTACACTCTATGCACGCCTCAGTGTAGTGATTCCCAAGTTTCAGTCCAAGTGTTTCAAGCCTTTACGTGTGTTCCATATTATTAGGCATGAAGGAGTTGAGGAGAAGGGACATAGCCCACTCACCAAGTTTGATTTCGTTAAGCATCATGTCCTGTCGATACGGCCGACCCTTGAACCCGTGGTCCGATGCAAAGAATGATCTACTCAACTGGTATGACCGTACGAGCAGGCCATGCTCTCCAAATTATCTGACCGATCGGACTAAGGAAGACGGCAATATCGCTCCAATCCAGCTATCTCAGTACTGCTCTGAATGAACACCTATTTTCCATCGAACTCTGCTAAAAATCTGTACATAAAACCAACTCAAATCAATACTCGTTTCCAAATCCAACAAATTAAAATGTAACCAGCTATTACCTCATTCATTCTGACTCAACGTAACGTACCGTGCGATTGCGGGACGTTACATAACATACCACTTAGAATCAGGTTCGTCCCCGAACCATACTAGTATTCATCCTTTACTAGCATACCGTAATCTAATTCCATAACTCTTCTCTATGCAACTCACATTCTCTTGATCCATACTCAGCATCTCGCTTGCACTGAACACTCGCACAAATTTCATATTCCCACATCCTCCTTGCAGCACAATATGAATTCTTCATATCGCTTAGTTTTGGATCATACACATATTTAAGGCGTCCCTAAAATATATGCATTTCAGCCGAGCATAGCGATAGCGAATTTGGACAAGTTACAAGGGTATCTATCTGTCTGAGGCATTCATTCGCTTTACTCCCAATTGAACCAATCCTGACTATCATTCCAACATATTCGCACAAGCGTTATCCTCAAGTATGATAATTTCCCACCTGACTCAATCAGTTCGTGTTCCAACTCAGTCCATCCAACTATTTTTGAATCCACACTAGCACCATCTCCAAACATTATCTCTTGTACCGAACGATCATCTCAACTGATACTACCCCAGCTAGGCGACTTACCCAAATATCAAACTTTTATTTTAGATCATCTTAGCCCAACACCTTTTCCTTAATCTCAATACCTCACTGCGTGAACATCTATATTGAGGTTCATGTAATCCACGAAGATCTCGCCGCCACGCCAAAGGGATAGTGTCGCCATGATTTCAACGTGGACACACTCGCCATAATTCCTACGTTGCGCGTGGAATAGTTCTTCGTGCTGCTTCCACTGCCTCGAAGCATAGGATATCACCTTTCCCTTCTGTATGAGCACGCATTCCAGACTAAGTTTTGATGCATCATGTAAATCTGAGGCACATCTGTCCCTTCCAATATTATAATGATTTGATCTGAATGAGTCGCTGCTTTAACTTCACAAGCTAGTTTTACAGTCGTCAATTCATATGAATGTTATTCCCTTCAGGGGCACGACGATTCAGAGGCGATGTTATCTTCAAAAATCTGCGACTCCGAATCTCATCAGTTGACTTAGGCCATTCCCACCATGGCTCCGATATTCTGGCTTCTTCTTCAGCTGAAGGCTATCCCAAGGATCTCTCAAATCCAATACTCAGTCAATTAGGCCAATCTCCAACACACACTACTCACATCTGCCCTCGATGCATTCCCAAATGTGCCACCTCAAGGGTCGTTCTATGGGTCTACAATATTCATCTCTGATTTGGCGGTCAAGTCGCTAGGGTTAGCTGTCCCGAAGCTACGCTCGATAATTGTAAGTCATCACGATGGACAGTTACTATGAACCATGCTATATCTCATCTGCAAATCCGAGCCATAATTCAACCATTCCATCCGAACAAACTTTCGAATCCGAGCACTTTATGCACTACCTCTGACGATCTGTCAACCAAACGTCGCTTAACCACCTAGAGTCTTGCTATCTATCCAAGCCATAATTTGAGAACTGCGCTCGTTGAAACGGTCTTCCATCTATCCGTCATTCTGTCCTGAATCCATCAAATTTTTTTTTGAACTGCCATATTCGACTTCTCGTACTACCACTTGCAATGATTTTCGAAACTAAAGACATGCTCCAATTCTTATCTGTTTGTCGCGTTCCATAATGCACGTCCAACTTACTCGAGCAGCACAGTGATTTGCTCAAATATTGCTTTTTTATTTAGCTATCTTCAAATATCCATTCGCCACAATCCTTGCTCTCGTTCCATTCCTTAGACCATCTTAATTTTGCTATGTTTCGATTAGTCCACACATTCTCAATAACTCGTGCATCAGTTCCAACATAAATCTTAAATCCATATTGCTTTTACTTGTTGCCTCAATCCGTCTCAGTACTTCAAGTTAACTTCCAATCTGACTCAACATCAACTAGACTTGCCTCAGGCTCGTTTATGTCTTCTGGGGAATCCGTCCACCCTTGTTGCACCATTTTGCTAAATTTTACTTTCGCTAAACCTGAGTCAAGCTTTCCAAGCACCAATATCCAAAATACTTTAAGTTCGTATGAATCTATCGTATTGCCCCTCTAAACCAAAACGTGTTTCATTGCTCAACCAACAGCTCCAATGTGTTTCCAAGATTCGTAGTCTGTGCTCGCTTATCCTCCAATTCGCCCATTGCTTCGCTCAAGCGTATCCCAACTGTTTGTTCCGATCTTGCCCATCACCCAAGTCTAACGATACTTCCAATTGCACAAGTCCGTTCTCGATATGCTCAACTCAATATTCGCTTGCTCTATTTTTTATTCTTTCCAACTCAGCCGATGTGCATCAACCAACTTATATTCCTGCTACCCGAGTCCGTTGAAGCAATTTCCATTGATACCTATCCAAAATATTTTAATGCCTTGCTCACTATGTGGTATTCCATATACCACTCTGAATTAAGTCACTACTCGCATTATGATTCCTTGCACTGATTCAAGATCCGTTCGAACCATCCCTTATGCGTGATCCTACCATCCCTAACTCAAGTCTAACATGAAACTCAGCCAATGCTTTAACCATCCAACTCTTTTTATCAATCTCACTATGCAACTTGTGCTATGTTTCATTCTCAATGCTTCTAGCTATTCTCAAACCGTTTAATACTTTCGCAACACGAGCAATCCCGTGCATCAAGCTCTCTTCCAAGTAATCCAACCCAATATCCAACTGTTTCACACATTTGTTGTATGAGCAACTCGTGCAATGCTATCCTGATATCCCCAAGCCAAACTCAAACCTGCTCAACCAATGCTCTATGTGATATACCCAGCCAAAAATCAAACTTTCATCCAACACTTTCGCTACACGAGCAACTCGTGCAACGATCCATTCTCAATTGAATGCTTCTACTCACAACATGCTGCATAACCAATCTCGTCTGCCAAACCAAAACAAAGACTTATTGCATGAATACCAACCTCCACTGATGTAACCAGAAACTCCTCGAAACGACAAGCCAAACCAAAACAAAGGCACCTCTCAACTTGCTGCACAATTACAACAATGCCACCCAACTTGTTGCACGAATGCAACAACGCCTAACGATGTTATGCGATCTAACAAAAACCAACAAAAGCAACACAACGAAGCACAACATGCAGCCACAAGCAGCAATATATAGACTTATTGCATGAAACATCCAATGCGGTACCGAGTAGAGCCAAGAGCTAAATAACACACGGAAGCTATTTAGAGTTTGTGATGAAGCGAAGGACCAAGTCCGAAGAAATGAACCAGGCGCTCTGATACCACTATGTCATGCCCCAATCTCCCGCAAGCTCAATAGTCCCAGCTGAACGAGAATCACCACGTTGTAGCTCTCCCGCAGGATAATCGTTCTCATCGGGACATGATGTCGTACGATCCTAGAGTTGCGCTCGTACAAGGCGATGTTATCAAACACCAAAGTATCATCAAAACAATCAAGTTACAGCGAAAGCTAAGTATTGTATACCAAGCACATATCAGAGTATACACAGCGGAGCTCTCGATAGGGTCCACATGAAATGCCACAATAAGAATGCCATAATGGCGATGCCACAAAGGCTAATGCAATACTCTTGCTCTTTTCTTTAGCCCACAAAGGTACTTACAATTCATATATCATGTCTCGTATATCCAAGCAGTGCCACTAGACCTGCGTACCTGAAATAATGCCCACAAACGTGGGTCGGTACACAGCCGTACTGGTGAACAGGATAACCCACTCATCTAAGCCGACACTAAGTAAAATAGTAAATACAAACAGTTATATGGTGATCTTTCTAGTTGAATCCTAGATTCATTTCATGGCATATGGATGACATGTTAAGAAAAGCTGTAAAGCAGATTAAGCATGCAAGCATTCAACTCAAGCCAATCGACAAGCAATAAATAACCAACTCAAAGAAAACTAGCATGCAACTCGTCCTACTCAAACCCAATTAAACTCGAGAATCTATCGAACCATTTCCAAGCCTCAATTCCATCCTCAATTCAAACCTTATAATCCAATCTCAATATGCACACTCTTGCCGAGGCAAGGTAGCCGCCGCCTACGTGAAAGCACAAATCAAACCAAAGTAAAGCAAACCAACTCAAATCTATATGAAGTCACTGGCCAAGCCATAAAGGACTTTGATCGGACTGGTCAAATGCAGTTCTACTCGAAACAGCGCTAAGTAGCGAACCCGCCTGAATAGCATCAAACCGCCGGCACCACGCCCGAGGCACGTTACTAAGTTGTCTCCCCCATGGCCGAACGGTCCCGGTGCCCTGGAGCCTTCCCGTTCGAGGAGACCAAACCTCGTGCAATACAGGTTGTCCGTGACATGCAGACACCAAGTAGGTATTATCACGACCCGCACCCAAAAAATCGGACATGAGTCATGGGTACGTCCAGCCTACGCCGCAGCATCGGCGGTAGAACGTTGTCTAGGTCTACTATCTAGCTAACAATCTCAGACAATTAATATATATACCTGTCAAGATCTCAACTCCAAACGAAGGAGCAATATCATAATGATAACACAAGTACTCAATCATAAATCTAAGCACGATAAGATAACACAAAAATCTAACAACTACAAAGTCTAAACAACTGCTACTAAAACAACAACAACAACAATAATAATAATAATAATAATACAACATCCTGAATCAAATATAATACAAGGTCTCAATCCAAAATCGGAGACAAATCCAGTACCAAAAGCTAATAAACACAACAACAGGTCCTAGTGATCCCGGCTACCAACCCGGAAATCACTCCTAAACTAGGGGGTCCATGTCTACACCATCGACAGGCTGAGGTCCATAAAATGTCGGACACCAATCTTCCGGATCCTCTGAAAAAATATGTCCAGTCAGGACTGGAGCAAGTATACCTCTAACAGTAGTTCCAGTTAAATGATAAAATCTATAAAATAGTTGTAGCAAGTAGAAAGGAGAATAAAATAAAGTATGAACCAAAAAATATACATGTATCACTGGTGCATAAAGGTAAAGATGCATGAATATCAGAAGCAAGATAGTAATGACTGCAAGATACAAGAAATCTAAACTAAGATCAAGTTTGTGCACAAGAACGTATAGTGAGTCCAGCAAGAATACATATAATGAGTCAAGTCCAGAAACTATAAGTGAGACCAGCAAGAAATGCAAGAGAGTCCAGACTAGAAAGAATGAACTCGTATCTTTGAAATACCTGTTTCGACATGTAAATGGCTAAGGGTAAGTACGGTTCACCGTGCACTGGGTGCGCGGCTGCTATCATTCCAGATTATACCAGAGGGAGTGATTCCAGTGATTCTAGTTGGAAATGTTTACATTTCTACTCGAGTATTTCTCTGCCCCGACTAGTACAAGTGAATCCAAGACCCGACACGTAAATCAAGTATGAGTCCAGCCAGAAACATGAGTGATGTCTGTAGTGATGCATGTAGGTGATTCCAGAATAGAGGTCAGAAACATAAAAAATACGTATCGCAAGTAAATAAATCCAGAAATACTAGTCAGTGTCGTGCCAGAAAATCAGATGATACTATACTAGAAGCTGAATCATAACAATCATCAGATAATAAAAACTATCAGAGAATGTACTCGCCTGCCGTCCTGAGCAACTAGCAATCCGAACTGGTGTCGCAAGGAACTATTGCGAAAAGCAAGATTAAATAGGGTTCTAATGAGTTAAACAGATATAAAATGACTAAAAATAGGCTTCTAGGGTCGTTCTAGGTCAAACGGGTCAAACTAGTGAAATCTTGGTCAAAAAGTCAACTCTGGGTCTAAAAAATTAATTCTGGGTCAAATCTAGGTCAAAAGTTGACCTTGGCGATCAATCGGGACAACTACGGTCAACTCTAGGTCAAACTAGGGTGCCCCTAAAATTCTAGGTCAAAACTAGGTCATTAAGCTAATAAACCCTAAAACTCGTCTCCTTGAGATACCGGGATACCCTCGGTATCCGATACCTCAACCTACGCTATACACCCCGTCTATATCCTCTAAAATATATACTAGCACGCATAAATATATATAAATATATATATAAAAGCAAGTCTAACCTCAAACCTAGGCTAAAACTCAATACCTTGCCCCGACACTCAATACCTTGAGTATCTCAAGGTATTGAGATACTCACATAACCCTCTCACTAACACTAGCTAACTAACTAATAATCTATAATATATACTACCATATATTAATATATATATATAACATATATCTAACTATATATATATATATATATATATATATATATATATATATATATATATATATATATACAACCTAGTGTATAGGTAAACACCTCAATACCTTACCCCCGATACCCAACTTATCTCAATACCTTGGTATCTCAAGGTATTGAGATACCTTACCCGGATACCTTACCCTCTAACTATCTAGCTGTATATATATATATATATATATATATATATATATATATACTTAGTATATAGGCTACCTCAACATCTTACCTCACTACCCTCAATACCTTGGGTATCTCGAGGTATTGAGATACCCAACTATCCCCCTCTCTAACACTAACCATAGCTAACTATCTAGCATGTATATATATATATATATTCCTAGCTATATATCTAGACTAACATATATATATATATATTATATATATATATATATATATAATATATATATATATATATATATATATATATATATATATATATCCAACTCACATCATATATATGTATATCTATACTAATATCTATGTATCTATATATATATATATATATATATATATATATATATATATATATATATATATATATCTATATATATATACACTCACACACATATGAAAAGGGGAGGAAGAGGAAGTTAACCGCGCCACGAACGCCGCACCGCGAATGCCGCGCCGCGAAGGCCAGGCCACGAAGGCCGCGCCGCGAACGCGCTGCTGCTGCTGCACAGCGCGCGCTGGCTGCTGCTGCTGCAGTATGCTGCACTGCAGCAGCTCGCTGGCTATTGCCTCCCTGCTCTCGACACACCACACACACAGACACACAAGCACACACATATATATATATATATACACACACATATATATACATATATATATATATACAAACATATATACGTATATATATATATATACACACAACCAAATATATATATATATCTATACACACTTACGTATATAAGTACACACACACACACATATCTATAATCACACACACATGTATATACAAACACACATATCAATATATATATAAACATACAAATTTATATACACATACTCATATATATATATATATATATATATATATATATATACACATATATACACACACACACACACACACTCATATATATATATATATATATATACACACACACAAACACTTATAGATATATACATACACAAGCATATATATATAAATACACACACTCATATCGATATACAAACACACAAATATATATATATATAGAGACACACATACATATATATATATATAAACTCATATATACATATATAAACACAACACACACAACACACAACACAACACACAACACCCAACCAACGCACGTCCAACGACCTCTACACCTATAAATAACTATAAATATATAAAATATAACCCGAGAACTCTAGCACACACTCTCCGAAGCTAACCCAGCGCGCGCACAAGCCCGAAACTAAGAAACTAAGTCGAAATGGCCGTTCGGTCATTTCGATGAACACGTGGAGTGCGGTTCACGAAATCTCGTGAAACGCACACCAAACCTACTCGAAATCGGCCCAAAATTTACCCACGAGTTCTAATCGATATCTAGATCCTAGAAAAATGCTAACTCGTCGATTCTAGGTCCGTGGTAAAAACGCGCATGCACATAGAACCTACGACGACGAAAACCCCCAAATCGCCCGAAATGCCCAAATTTCTGCGACACGACTTCACGTGTCCGAACGGAGACACGTACTAACCCTCAAGACACCCAAGCACGTCTACCTAGGTCCGTTTAACCTAGGGCAACACCAAAAGTTGGGCCAATCTCGGATTTTACCCAAAATTGACAGAAAACCTAATGTCAAAGTCTCCAAACACATCCAAACAAGCTCCAACTTCCTCCCACGGGTAGCCCTAAGGTCTAGGAAGGTTCTAAACTACTAATTACACTATATTAGAGTAATCACAAGGAGAAAAATCAGAGTTTACCTCTTGGGAGTTAGAATCCCAAGCCAAAGTCTCCAAAAAGCTCCAAATCTACCACACCAAGCTTCCAAGCTTCCAATCCAAGCTCCAACACCAAATCTAAGCTCTACCCACTTAAAGTTGTAGGAATTGGAAGAAGAAAGAAGAAGAAAGAGTGGAGAAGAAGAAGAAGAAGAAGAAGAAGAAATGAAGAAGAATGAGGGGGTCTGGTCATATTCGGCCAAAGGGGGGATTAGGAAATAGGTTTAGGGTTGGGTTTGGTGAAATAACTAAAAAGCCCATAATTTAAGTCATCCTAATTAGGATGTGGGTTTGGGGTTCCAAATACACTCAAATAAATTCCTAATCACTCCAAGTAACTAAATAAAAATATAATAATAATTCCAAACCCATAAATAAGCCTCACAAGGGTGTTGGTTGGGTCGGACATGGGTCTACTAGGGTCTGACATGGGTCCAGGCTAACCAAAATACTAAAATAATTAATAAAAAAATAATACAACCAATAATTAAATATTAATACAAATATTTATGATAAATACACAATTAACCAAATTAAAATAAAAAAATACCCTGCTCTGGAAATGGGGTAGTGACAAGCCTATCCTCCTTAGAAAATTTTGTCCTCAAAATTTAAAGTAGATCGCACTCCCTCTAGGTCAAACCTCCAACAATCACAGTCAAGAAATTCTACCTTACAACATACAAGACCATGGTCCTACTGGTCGTGTTATCACAGTCTCAATCAGGGTCACTACACTATCTACCACAGCACAAAAAAAGTCTAACAGGTACGAATGAAGCACACCACGAGGAATGGAAAATGACAGAAAGAAGAACAAAGAGACAGACCTGCTAACCCGACACCCGTAGCATCGGCCTCCTCGACCGTCAACGCATAAGCCCTGCCCTGCTGGGGTATATCCCTCTGCTGGTGCGGGGCATGATGTTGTGCCACATATAGCCTAGCTCCAACTCTCCGATCCTGTGCTCCACCCAATGGAGGTGTAGTAGGGAAATCTTGTATCTGGTGAGCAGCGGATCCACAGAACAAACACACCTTCAGCCTCCTCCTACAAACATCCCAAGTGTGTCCTGCCTTCCTGCAGTAGGCACAAGTGGGCACCCTCTGATCCTGACCCTGCTGTACTGTCTTCTGCCCATAGGGACGCTTAGCCGGTCCCGTACTACCACTCGCACTACCTGAATCATCTCTGCCTCTCTTAGACTTGAGCTCCAAGTCATCCTCTGCCCTCTGAGCGTCCCTTACAATCTGCTCGAAAGTCGCCTCGCAGTCGCTCCTAGTCAAAGACTTGATCGCCATGACCAAGCCCTTGCGAAACTTCCTCGCCTTAGCTGCCTCACTCAAGCCCTCCACAAATCTGCCCAGACAGCAGAACTCCACTGCGTACTCGTCTACTAGCATGCTCCCCTGGACGAGTGCCTCAAACTGGCTCTCCAAAGCACTGAGCATCACATCTGGGAAAAACTTCTCCTTAAAAAGTCTCTTGAAAGCCTCCCAAGTAAGCCCTGGTGCCGCAATCCTCGTATCTGTGCGATACCACGTCAAAGCAAGGTCGAACATCTGACTGCCCGCTGTCTCTATCTACATACTGTCTGGAATCTATGTCAGCCAAAAAATCCCTTCAATCTGCTCTATCCAGTCGTCCACGTACATGATCCCTTCTATACCCTAGAACTCCTTAGGCCGCATCCTCTGAAAGTCAACGATACTGCCCAGCCTCGGATGCTGAGTCTGATCTGCCTGTGGCTGGATCTGAGCCACTCTGTCCACTGCCGTCATGGCCACCTGGTGGGCATTTTCAATGCCCAGCCTCATCACATCCACCTAACGGTGCTGCGCGTCCATCATCTCCCTGAAGAACGCAAACAACTGCACGGCGTCTACTGATGCAGGAGGTACTAGAGGCACCACCAGAACGACTGGGGTAGTCCTCGGATCGACAAGTGGAGGAGGATCCCCGAGAGAAACAGATGCTCCCTCGACCGCAGGAGTGGTGAGTGGAGTGGTAGCAGCTGCCTGAATACGAGATGGACGAGAGGTAGCAGACCTCTCGGTGGCAACTACTGGGGTGGTACGATAGGATCATGTCTTCGGAGGCATCCTGAACACAGATCAAAAGAAGTCAATACGGTGCAAGATATGATATCATCAAAGAAGGACAGTGATATTTCAAAAGAAGCAATTTCATAATAATTAGATTGGAATTATTCCTAGTCGTGATTGAGTATACTCTCATCCTAGATCCTAGATCCTATATCCTAGAACAGGCTCGCAGCAGTACAAGTAAATTGTTGTACTACCACGACATCGCACTAATTGAGAATCGAGACCTGCATGGGGCCGCCACCAAAATTGTGTCACGATCTGCACCCAAAAAATTGAGCATGAGTCGTGGGTACGTCCAGCCTACGCCGCAGCATCGGCGGTAGAACGCTGTCTAGGTCTACTATCTAGCTAAAAATCTCACACAATCAATATATATACCTGTCAAGATCTCAACTCCAAACGGAGAAGCAATATCATAATGATAACACAAGTACTCGATCACGAATCTAAGCACGATAAGATAACACAAAAATCTAACAACTACAAAGTCTAAACAACTGCTACTAAAACAACAACAACAACAATAATAATAATACAACAATAATAATAATACAACATCCTGAATCAAATATAATACAAGGTCTCAATCCAAAATCGGAGACAAATCCGGTACCAAAAGCTAATAAATACAACAACAGGTCCTAGTGATCTCGGCTACCAACCCGGAAATTACTCCTAAACTAGGGGGTCCATGTCTGCACCATTGCCAGACTGAGGTCCATAAAACGTCGGACACCAATCTTCCGGATCGTCTGGAAAAAATATGTCCAGTCAGGACTAGAGCAAGTACACCTCTAACAGCAGTTCCAGTTAAATGATAAAAACTATAAAACAGTTGTAGCAAGTAGCAAGGAGAATAAAATAAAGTATAAACCAGGAAATATACATGTATCACTGGTGCATAAAGGTAAAGATGCATGAATATCAGAAGCAAGATAGTAATGACTGCAAGATATAAGAAATCTAAACTAAGATCAAGTCTGTGCACAAGAACGTGTAGTGAGTTCAGCAAGAATACATATAATGAGTCAAGTCCAGAAACTATAAGTGAGACCAGCAAGAAATGCAAGAGAGTCCAGACTAGAAAGAATGAAGTCGTGTCTTTGAAATACCTGTTTTGACATTTAAACGGCTAGGGGTAAGTATGGCTCACCGTGCACTGGTTGCACGGCTGCTATCATTCCAGATTAGACCAGAGGGGGTGATTCCAGTAATTCCAGTTGGGAATA